>JACEGR010000323.1:0-299078 GCA_014170235.1 Listronotus bonariensis | reverse complement strand
TGCCAGTTAAGGTTACTTTCAAATGTGACGCCCACAAGATTAAAGGTATCTTTGCTCTGTAAAACTTGGCCGCTCATAAGTAGAGGATGAGTATTTTATGACTCTTTTCGCGACAAGAAACATGATTGTGTTTTGGATGCATTAAAATGGACGAGATTTTTGGCGCCCCAATCCAATATTAAATTAAGAAATCTGCATCGCTCTGCGTTTGTTTTCCAAGTCAGGTTTAGTGATGGGTTTAGAGACCTGAAAACTAAAGTGAAGGATACTATCGTCGGCGAAACTATAAATGGAATTACTTGTGGACGAGAGAAGGTCGTTGATGTGAAGAAGAAACAATGTTGGTGCCAGAACTGAGCCCTGAGGGACTCCAGCATTAATTTCGTGAAAGCTTGAAGAGTGGCCATCAACAATGACTGATATACGTCGATTAGAAAGATAACTGGAGAGCCAAGAGCAGAGTTTAGTTGGAAGACCGTAGGAGGGAAGTTTATTAAGAAGTGCGTCATGCCAGACTTGGTCGAAAGCTTTAGATATATCAAGAGTAACGATCTGGGACTCACCTAGAAACTCAAGAGACTTGTTTCAGTTGTGTGAAACGAAGGAAAGAAGATCTGCTGTAGATCTCTTGTGACGAAATCCGTATTGCCTGTCATGTAAAATTTTATGTTTTTTAAGTACCTAAGAATTTGCGAGTTAATGGATTTCTTTATTACTTTACAAAGCATTAAAATAAAAGGAGTGAAATGGGTCTGGTTAAAATAGGTGCTAGTTCAGGAGCACATTTTTTAAAACGATTGCTGGTATTCCATCTAGCCCAGACGATTTCTTGGTGTTAAGAGAAGAAAGGATACGCTTAATGTGTTTTACCTTAAAAATAATATTGGGCCTTTTGTGAGGAACTGGGGAAACAGTTGGAATTGGATGATTGACAGGTGGATGAAGGGTTGAATTGGCAGCAAATTGTTTAGCAAATAGTTCGGCCTTTCCTTTAGATGTAGAAATAATTTCATCTTCCAAAGTTAATGGTGGAAAAGAACTGGTATAAAAATTTCTACTGATGTTTTTGGCAAAGAACCAGAAGGATTTGCTGCCATTTGAGCAAGAAAGTACTTTGTTTTTATACGGTTATCAAAGGAGTCCTTGGCGTCTGAGATTGTTTGGTGGTAGTGGTTTCTTGCTTCAATGCTGGCCAGTCGGTTTTCTGGACTAGGATCCTGTAGAAACTTCTTGTGAGCCTGAACTTTTAAAATTATAGCTTTGTCACATGTTTTAGTGAACCAAGGTTTGTGATTAGAGGGTTTGATGGTTTTCTTGGTGTGAGGTACATAGGTTTAACTTAATTAAATAACCTTTAAATGAAGTCCCATTAGGAAACACCCTGTATAAATCCGTTATCCGCATTCTTCGTTATTAATATATTGCCAGATAGGTAACACAATTGAGTAGTTAATTTTGTCTTCATATAGAAGTCGCCGGTTTGATCCCCTGCCGAAGAGACATTTTCAGGTAGTTGTAATTAAAAAAATAACGTCCGTGGTGGCACTACCGCGTTGTCTAAAGGTGCTGTTAAATGCAAAAATTGCATTTCACAGCACACAGCAAAACTGCAGTGCTTGGATAACGTTGACGGAACAGGAAAAAAATTACTTGAACATCGAATAACCCGACACTCACATTACTCTGTTACTCAGGCATAAGCATTAATTTTTTGTTCAGGTGGATCTCTCAATTTAAAGACTAACAAATTTGACGAAAATTACTGCTAAAAATTTAAAAGACTTTTAAAAAGCTTAACACCCTGTATTTTAAGAACAAAGAATTAGCGAGCACATGTTTATATTAACTTTTTGTTTTAAAGTTACCTAAAAAATTCTTTTTATAAATTAATGATATTACTTTGCTAAAATCCTGTATATTTTAACTATATATTTTTAATTTACTGTGTCTAAAACATAATAAAATGTTTGTGCATTAATAATAATTTTTAATGTCCTCAAAAATACAAATTTTAGGTAAAATAAAAATTTTACTTAACTAAAACTATAGGAGGTATTTTTAAGATGCCATATAACTTAAAGGTTGAAATAATTTAATTTACAGTTATGTCTTAACTTTAACAGCCTTATATGTGTCGGATTGGTAGTAAAAATTTTACGATTTTATGTGAAAAACAAATAACATAGATATAATGGTTTTATATTAATATTCTTAAGCTTTAAAGCTTTTTGAATGACCAGGAATCATGAATTATGCAAGATGTGTTAGTCATAAAGATAACCCATAATAATTAGATATTGCAAAAAAGTAGATAAAAAGTTTGTTTTTTTCTTAATCTTTATGATTGTCCACAAAGCATGGTATAAAACCAAAGAGGTTTTAGGGGAGAGGAATATTACTTATGAGATGAGCGGTTGCAAATGGCCAAAAATGCGTTCAAAAAGTATGAGCAACGGAGTCGAACGGCGATTTGAATCATGCGCAAATAAGGCTTCGTGGTGGTCCCGTTTATCGTACATTCGGAAAATTAACATGTTTTGATAAATGCGCTTCGCAAAAGACCTCTTATTTTAAAAAAGTTACCTACTTTATTGAATTGTATGGTCAAAAGCGCTAGATGGCGCAACATTTATTAAAAATATTTCGTATAATTACCAAGTTTTGGCGAATGCGGTCGGCAAATGGTCTCTTTTTAAAAAGTTACCTACATTGCAGGAGTATTATAAACTTGTTTTGTCGAATACGCTAGATTTCGAATGGTATTTTGTGCCATGTTAACAAAACGGCTTTGGCTTTCTCCTCACCTCTGATTTTTATGTATAAAACCCAAGAAGAACAGAAAATGGAGGATTTTTTTTGAAAAATTCGGTTGAAGCTGTTTTTTTCACAAATAGGTGCAGTAGGACGTAATTAATCTAAAAACACAAAATACTTACAAATATGGCGAACGGAAGTGCCGCCATTTAACGAAAAACGTTGGGCCTGTATCTCCATAACCGTGCATTTGAGGCCCATAATAAGATAATAAGAACCTTTAATATAGATAATTAAATTTTCTATATTATTTGTTTAATAACTTTTTTGTTCACGATTTATAAAGTTGTTACTGCGTGTTTATGTCTTATTTTACCGATATCTCTTTTAATAATTGTTTAAATAATAAGTTGCTTATAACCAAACTTCTAAGTCTATAAATTTTTACAACTTTTAATTTCAACTTTTTCTCCTTTTATTAATATTTTCGAAGTAACAATGCATTCCATGTTGTACTACCAAGTACAAGGTTTAATAGGAACAAAGTATGTATAGCGTAATCCGAGAATAGTAACCATAATTATGTAATACCTGGCCAGATGTTAAACGAAATGTTCAGAGCCAGCTGGCGTTAATCGTACAGTCACATAATTTTTGAAATTAATGCGTAATAACTTCGAAAATATTAATTTTTAGAGGAAAAAGTTTAAAATGAAAGTTGTACAAAATTTATTGGTTTAAAGTTTAGTTATTAGCAATTTATTGTATAAACAATTATAAGAAGAGATATTGGTAAAAAGGTCAATAAATAAACAGTAATAATTTTATAAATCGTAAACGGTAAGTAACACAAAAAAATTATCAAATAAACAAAAAGGAAATTTAATTATCTATAACAAAGGTTCTTATAGTTTTAGGCCACAAGTTCACGGTTCTGGAGATACAGGCCCAAACGTTTTTCGCAAAATGGCGGCACCTGTTTACCATATTTGTAAGTATTTTGTGTTTTTAGATTCATTACGTCATACTCCATATATCTGTTAATCTGACATTGCATTTTGGGGCACCTACAAGACAAGAGCGTCTCAAATCTCACTTGTGGGGTTCTATGGATTGGTATTCTTTGCTTACACACATACTAGCGAACGTATACGGCCAAATGGACAACAAACGTATGCGTTTAGTTAGTGTAGACGTACATAATTTTACATATTTACGTGCACACTAACCGAACGCATACGTTTGTTGCCCATTCGTCCGTACACGTTTGCTAAGTGTAGATACACCTTATGCCGTATACAGACGGGTGTAATGCAACGAGATACTAAAGAAATTAAAAATAATGTGCTTTTATATTCTGCGTAAAATGGCCTATTAAAACACAAATCATTTTTGTCCTTAAAGAAAGTGTTGAGATTTTAATCTCCTTGCAAAAAGCGTTTAAATGACAAGAAGTTTAAACTCTTCTCATTAACATTTATATTAAAGGGGAAAGATCTCAACAACTTAAAATAATTTACTAGCTCCAGAATAATTTTGTATTTATTGGTGTAATAAATTAAGGAAACAATAAATTTCTTAAAGTTAAATATTTTTTAAAGCAACTCTAGTATACAGGAGGACCAATTAAAAACAAAACGTACGAGTAAGACTCACCCCCAACTAGGATTAAAAGTGTCGCTCTTAAAAACTCACCTTTGTGTTATAAGTTAAAAATAAAAGTTAATCGAAAAAAATATAAGTACGTCATTAAATTTTACGTACAATTTCCCAAAACTCTTTTATATATATATATATATATATATATATATATATATATATATATATATATATATATATATATATATATATATATATAGCGGCTCCTAAATGACAAGTAAAGAAAAGAAACAAATACATAACCTGGTAGAAATGACTACTTGGCTGGTTACTTTAAAATTACGGAGTCTCTAAATAAATGGATAACCCCGGGTCGCAATGAAGACAGTGACACGTGTTTCATCCTTGTTGGGAATCATCACAACCGCTGTACATTGCTGACAACTTGACTAAGTTTCTAGTCGCCCAAACATAATCCCAGTCGGAACTAAGGGAGTAAGTTCAGCGGCCAGAGCCATCTCGCTAAGCAATTTCAAAACAACCAGCCAGAGCACCGTTAGGTTAAAACGGTAAAAAGGGTGCCATCTAGGTGTATATGGCGTAAGTAGCATATACAGTTGGGTGAAATATACTGCCTTTGTTATTTTATCATACCTGTCAGCTTTTGCTGTACGCCACCTACCTGGAGTTGTGCAAAACTGCTCATCCGAAATTCACAAACCCGTGAACTGATGAGTGTGCCAGTTTCCATTATGGTTTGTTGGTATTACAGCACGTGCTACTTGCGCCATATACACCTAGATGTATATATATATATATATATATATATATATATATATATATATATATATATATATATATATATATATATATATATATATATATATATTGTTAATATCTCTTATATCAAGCGAGTTATGATAGGTTTACATCTGACATTTATTGCATGATATTTATGTCAGACAGACAATTCTGGCTAATGTAAACGGTCAAAAATTTATGTCTTTATTGTTAACATTAGCCAGAATTTCTCTCTGACATAAATATCATGGAATAAATGTCGTATGTAAACCTACCATTACAAGTACCTGGCTAAATTGACAAAATTTAAAAAACACACTTTGCAAGATCAAGAAGGAATCAACCTGTACCACCACGCTCTTGTCTTGTAGGTGCCCCAAAATGCAATGTCAGATTAACAGATATATGGAGTATGACGTAATGAATCTAAAAACACAAAATACTTACAAATATGGTAAACAGGTGCCGCCATTTTGCGAAAAACGTTTGGGCCTGTATCTCCAGAACCGTGAACTTGTGGCCTAAAACTATAAGAACCTTTGTTATAGATAATTAAATTTCCTTTTTGTTTATTTGATAATTTTTTAAAATGTCATGTCATTTAGGAGCCGCTATATATATATATATATATATATATATATATATATATATATATATATATATATATATATAAAAGAGTTTTGGGAAATTGTACGTAAAATTTAATGACGTACTTATATTTTTTTCGATTAACTTTTATTTTTAACTTATAACACAAAGGTGAGTTTTTTAAGAGCGACACTTTTAATCCTAGTTGGGGGTGAGTCTTACTCGTACGTTTTGTTTTTAATTGGTCCTCCTGTATACTAGAGTTGCTTTAAAAAATATTTAACTTTAAGAAATTTATTGTTTCCTTAATTTATTACACCAATAAATACAAAATTATTCTGGAGCTAGTAAATTATTTTAAGTTGTTGAGATCTTTCCCCTTTAATATAAATGTTAATGAGAAGAGTTTAAACTTCTTGTCATTTAAACGCTTTTTGCAAGGAGATTAAAATCTCAACACTTTCTTTAAGGACAAAAATGATTTGTGTTTTAATAGGCCAGTTTACGCAGAATATAAAAGCACATTATTTTTAATTTCTTTAGTATCTCGTTGCATTACACCCGTCTGTATACGGCATAAGGTGTATCTACACTTAGCAAACGTGTACGGACGAATGGGCAACAAACGTATGCGTTCGGTTAGTGTGCACGTAAATATGTAAAATTATGTACGTCTACACTAACTAAACGCATACGTTTGTTGTCCATTTGGCCGTATACGTTCGCTAGTATGTGTGTAAGCAAAGAATACCAATCCATAGAACCCCCACAAGTGAGATTTCAGCGTACCCTAAAAATTTTAGTACCTACCGCGACCACTAGATTACCATCAGAAATTGATAGCAGTCGCTGACTAGCAGTCGGCCCAATCAGTTAGAGTGAGGATATACGCAAAATTTAATAAAAATAAACGGATATATGGACCCAGTATCCATTAATTATTAAATTTATTATTTCAGAATAGGATATATCGATGCGTTTTTACAAAACATCGTAAGCGACATTCGCCAGTTTTACGGGAAACGATTTTTACTTCCCATCGCGTTATTTTTAAAGAAAAACAGAGATCTGAATGTTTTTATCTTAGATTTCTTCTTAATTTGAATTACAAAACAAGCATATAATGTCAAAAATTTTCAGAGTCTCCTAAAAAAGCTAAAAATTTTAAAATTCTAAACCTAAATAATAGTTAATTTTTAAATTTTTATTTAATTTATCTTTGACAACGGTGGCAGACTTGCCACCAAAACGTCGATGTTTAGTTTACTATTTACTTGCTTTATTTTTTTGGTTTTTGATACTATTAATTTATTTTTTGGCGTGTACCCAAATAACTACCATTATTTAAATGAACCGCCGAACCAATATAGAACATATCTTTATCTGAAATAAAGCCAATGAACAAAAAAACGTTTCCCGTAAAACTGACGACTGTTGCTTATGATGTTTTGTCAAAAACCCATCGATATATCCTATTCTGAAATCATAAAATTAATAATCTTATAGATACTACCATTTATCGGGGATTTCATTTTTATTAAATTTTGCGTATATCCTTACTCTAACTGATCGGGCCGACTGCTCGTCAGCGACTGCTATCAATTTCTGATGGTAATCGTATTAGCAAAGCGACATCGTACTACTTTCGCCATCTGTTGGTCGCGGTAGGTACTGAAATTTTTAGGGTACGCTGAAATCTCACTTGTAAACTAATAAATAAGTGCAAAAACGTGAAAATTTAAAATGAAGCTTCTAAAAATATGTGCATTAGCTTATTTGATTCGAAGTGTGGTCTAGAAAAATGTTTTTTAAGATCTTAATAAGATTATTATTAATAGGAAATATAAAAAGGTTGTTTATTTTTTGTTAATAATTTAAATAAATTTTGTAAAAATACTAATAAAAAAAAGATCCTCAAAAGAAAGAAAATTTCCAATAAAAGTTTTCTTGCCTTTTAGGCATTTTTCGAAATTTCAAACTAAACAGATTTTTGTTCCTTATTTTCTTAATAAATATCGCAATTTTGTATGTGTCTAATAGGCCGTTATAACACATTTTTTAGACGTCATTTAAAATCGAATGGGCTATCGCACATATTTAGGATCTTTATTTTTATATTTTACGTTTTTGGACATGTTGACTAGAATATTTTAGAAGTTTCCATTATTAGACTGCGGAAATGCGGGTCATCTTTTGTATTCGTGCGACTACGTTTAAAGTCTGCATACCAAATTTTAACGGTAAAGACGTTTAAAATAAAAAAACTAAATAATAAATTATTTAAATATGTGGTAAAATAAAGCATGTTGCGCCCTCTGTGGGCTAGAGCTCCTGGTAGTATAATTTACGTAAATAAAAGTGAACATGATACCCTCAAAGCTTGTTTTCAATATCGGTAATGTTATACTTAGCAATTCTTTTGGGGTTTAAGGCAAACAACAAATAACCATTGGCATATTATTCATCAATCACAATTTGACAATAATTAATCCCCAAGTTGCGTTTGCTTATTTCCTTTTTTGGGTGATTGAATTATTTGGCCAAACACTAATTTAAATTTTAAATTAGTAAGAAAAATAAAACGTAGAAAAAATCGAATACAAAAAAGACTAACGATGACTTTTATTATTTATTTAACATGTATCATATACAGGGTGTTTCCTAATGGCAGTAAACAAAAAATAATGGCGTATTTCTGAGCCATTTTTATAAAAAAGTTCATATAAACATGTCTCATTATTTTTTTTGTTCTTAAGATACAGGGCGTCTAGGTTTTTAAAAAAGCTAAAAATTTCTAAAATACTGTTTTTCGTAAAATTTGTTAAACTAGATGTAAACGATATTTAATTAAGTACTAGTTGTTGTGTTACATAATTGCTAATAGAAAGTTATAACACTTAATTTTTTAAAGCAAGAAATGCCGTAATGTTTTTGTATGGTCCAGGATTATGCAGTCTAGCGAATGTTTTTTTTTCCGAAAAAGGATGCTAGCTACGTAAAAATATAAAAAAACAAAAAATTTTATTTTAAGGTGTTTTATCTGGAAAAATATAAAAGTTCCAATAAACTCAGTGGCGTACAGTTTTTTGTCAACAATATTGTGACGTTGAATCTTGGAATACATAAGCCACTTTTCGTCACTTGGACCAATGTACCATATGGAACTATCTTCTTGGGACAATGAGACCTGTGGACCATCAAAACTAACTTTGCATTTTTTAAAAACCAACTTAACTTATTTGACTAACTACATTTAGTACGGGCCTACCCCCCACTAGGGGTAGCCCGTACGGGGCTTAACTAAAACTTTAACTTTATACTTGACTCCACTTTTACTACCTACTTCTTATCTAATATTTATCTAATTTCTTTCTCCTCCATTATTAGGACCATTTCTGTATATATACCAAGTTGAACTTAGTATTTTGGTTACTTAGCACGTTGTTGACCCTGAATAAAATAATATGATCTAGATTCTGTTATTGTTTTTTGTGACAAAAACCTTGCACTATTTTCTTGATTATTTGTTTAAATTTTTTGAATGTAATTTCTTTAATGCCGACATATTTAAATAAATATTAAAATTATTAGAACCCATATACCCCTATACAGGGTGTTCACATATACCCCCTTTTCTGAAAGCGTTGGACCCACAACGCTATTAGAAATGAGCCAAATTTACTTTAAACCCTTTAAAAAAATTAGATAAATTACCGAAAACGATAGTTGCGGCTTCCAGTGCTAATGCAGCCTCATGCTGCTTCTGAACTTCACGACGTAACATACAACTTCGACGCAAATAAATATTTTTCCATATTCTTCTTCATCAACTCTGGCTAATATTATATGCACCATTTAGCCATATTTCAAAAACTGAAGATATAATATAAAGCCGATTTCTTTTTTAAAGTTTACCACCCTGTATCTAATAAACAAAGTATTTACGGACTTATGTTTATATGAACTTTTTTATAGAAGTGGCTCAGGAATAGATCCTCAAAATTATCTTACCGCAATTAGAAAACACCCTGTATTATACAAGACCTAAATATGTGATCCATTAAACTACCCAATATATTTTGAGCAAGTCAAAAATAAATAATTATACTCATAATTAGGTTTGATATACTTTATCAATTTTGACAACGGGTTTAAATGCAAGAAATTTATTTGTTGTTAAATAGTAGAGTAAACATCAATAGTAAACAACCAAAAGCGTCACACAATTAAGGACGGCAATCAATTATCTCTTATTGATTTTAAATAGTGTGCGAGCAACAAGAAGAAGAACGCGAGACAGAACTGATGACAGCGTGGCTTTTTTTACTATTGATGTTTACGCTACCGAGTGATTTAATCACTTATCTAAAAAAATAAAAAGAAAGAGTAGTAGGTTCTTATTGGTCTCTCAGCCCAAGGAAAATAATCCAGCAGAAAACATAAGGTTGCTATGACATTTTGCCGGTATAAAGAAGTCTGTTATCTGTTAGCACTCTACCTTTTTAAAGTAGAAGATGCTAAATAGTTTATTTTCTAACTAGTGCCGAAAGAACCACTTTTTCGCAAGCGACCGCAGTTGACCATTAAGCTATCAAGTACGGAAAGCACTTTCGGTACGTGTTAGAACTCTATTTTTCCTACGAGCGTAAGGAAAACAAAAACAAAATTTGTATTATTTTTTTATTTTAATAAATACTACCTGATACCCTACTTGTAACTTCTATTATAAATGCTGTAATCGTACTAATTTGTGAGCATTTGCCAATGATCTTTTCAGATCATTGCATTTTGCAGGTTAATAGCGGACTGAAGGCATTTTTTTTGTTGCGAAATATTGGATGGCTCGCCGAGATGTGTTTTTTCCCACGCTTTAGAGCCGGTTAGAGTTCATAAAATTCAGTGCCGGCTTCTACTATCTATGCGGGGTGTCCAAACTCTCATTTATACAGCATATTACTTCGCCCCCTGTTCAAGAATACAAAAAATAGACTTAAGATTAAAAATGTTTGTTTGAATACACTTTTTTTCCTGACAGTACTAGTTAGTACAAGGTGTCCTAAAACATAATTTTTATTGTCAAGTTGGTTTTTTTAGACACCCTATATATTTTACCAAATTTTGACTTATAATAAATTCTGCTTCAAATATATATAACAATATGTCAATTATTGCTGGTTTTGAGATATCAGCAGTATGTTAATATACTTATTAACGACTAAAAGTAGAGAGAAAAACTGGTTCTAATTATTTTTTAATAACTCTGTCCCCGTCAAAGTGATGCAGCAACGATAAAATAATTTGCAATTAATTACCTTACATTGCAAAAACTACTAATAAGTAAGTCAGCTATTTAGTTTGATTTCTTAGATTCATATTTACTTAACCTAACTTAAAACCCGCCATAATTGACGTCATGTTGTGTTTTAATTATGGTGACCTAGAAGAAGGTGTGTAATCGACATGTTTAAAAACGGGCTTGTTTTTTGTTTAAATTAGGGTTTTTAAATATGACACCAGAGGGTACTGTTGATGACTATAAGATTTCCAGGGTTGTTTTGTACATTGCATATGTACAAAAATTAGTACAAAGGTAAGGTAAATAATTATATTTTAAATAAGACATTATAGAAAACACCAATTAATTTGAAAGAGTTTTTATTTAAAAGAATCAACAAGAATTTCTAAGAATTATAAATTAGGTGCAAAATTTCCCAAGATCGCTGTTAGATTAAAATACACACCATCATTTAAATTTTATTATGGATTTTTCGGTCTAATCAAAAACAGTTTATAATTTTCTTTCTTAACTCTTATTCCCCTGGAAAAGGATCTATTTACTCAACCCAGTTATTAGGGATAGAAACTTTGGACTGATAAGTTGCAATTATAAATATAATAATGTTGCACCTCTATCTGTTTATTTAAAATTTGTTTTGGATGTTTGTTTTATTTATTTTAGAGTATACCGGTTTTTACATCTGAAAACAGTCAAATGATTAAAATATTACTATTTCTGTACTATATATACTGTGTTTATATCTCCTTTACTTAACTTTTTCTATCTATGTCCAAAAAGGTTTTGATAAAGCCAAAGAAAGTACCACTGTACTACAAAGCACCACTGTAGGTGCCGGGTTAGAAAATTTTTAACTCACTATTTTGAACGGTGTTCAACGCGGCAAAGACAGTTGGCACATACGCATACGTCACAGCAGATTAAAATTACAATGGGTGAATGTGTGGAAAAAAGGCGGTCTGAATGCAAGATCGACGCACCATTCTATGAAACATATTAATTTATGAGTTTCCTGTCTACATCTCTATCGGTCAGTGTCCGCACACTGAAACTCGGTTGATAGCGTCGAGCTGGCACGACGTGTATATCCACCTGATCCCAAAGAATGACCCCAGGTCGACTGTGCTATTAGTGATACAAAAAAACTTAGCCCACTTAGGCGTTCATTTTTTAAATTTTTATTGATACTTTTAGAAAAGAAAATTTTGTTATAAATTTATAATAAATTTAAAGTATTAATGTAAAAGTTTCGCTTCTCTTAAAATACACTTACATTCGTAAAAACTAAAGAGTAGACTTGCAACTTAAAAATAAAATAAAAAAAGAGTTTTAAAATGTTGCAAGTACCTATCTGTTTAATATAAAAATAGAGATAATTTTGTTTAATTTAAATTCTGTTAAACTATTTACTTTATATACAAAAAATATTACTATTGTCACAAAGCTTAACAAACAAAAATACGTTTATGTAGATACACATCTTCCTTAGTAAGAAAACTGCTTAACTCCGTTTTAGGTACACATTTTAAATGAGAAAGTAAAATCGAATGCTTACTAAAATTATTGGCCAAGTGAATAAACTTAAGCAAAAGTTAATACTATGGTACTTGCTGCTTTTTTTTGTTACAGGCAATGTATGTTTTCGCTTTTATTAATTTACGAAAAAGCATTTGCTTAGCTTTATTCACTTGACTTTTACTGAAATGTAATATGTTGGTAATTTTAGGAATACTACTGTATTATTTAATGGTAGAATGAACTAATATATTGTTTTTTTTTATTGGAGATAGGCATTCTCCCACATAATTGTATCCATTGGGCATATTGCCCTGAGGGTTTTAAGTGTTACATGCATACAGAGTTGGGTCGTATTCGAATACTTTTGAAGTATTTGACAAATACTTTTTTAGTATTCAAATACCGAGCGTTCCGAGTATTCGAATATCGGAATGTATAAGCAGTATTCTGAATACACCAAAATTGTCACAAGTAGAATACCAAAGGGAACAAAAAGTAGGGAAAAATGAGGTGAGGGCTTTTTTTTAATCATCGGTTTTTTCCAGTATTCGAATACCAATACCGGGCGTTCGTAAATACCGAGTATTCGAATACTTTTTTTCTTCCAAGTATTCAAATATTCGGTACTCGAATACTTTTTTTTGCGGTATTCGATTTTCAGTATTCGACCCAACTCTGGACGCATTGAACACCTATAGAAATTTTATTACAATTAGCTTAACCTACTCTTAAATAAATGGGTTTAGAATCTATATCTGTATAAAAGTGGAGTTAGGTACTTTTTTTACCAAGACGATGATATGTAGATTCCATAAGCTAAGTATACACGTCGTGCCAGCTCGATTCCTTCAATTTAAATTCAATGTCTTAAATTCTTGAACACTAGCAGATAGCGATTAAGAAAAGAAAAATACATTTACTGACTGCTTAAATGTAGTTAATAATAAAATTTTATTTTGAGCAAAAGCGTAGCTAAGATTTCCAATTATTTGTTGGCCTCAAAACGATCACTTTAGAAAAAGTTTTTGAGATTTGACAAAAAAATAAAAAAAAAAATAGTCCTCTCCCTCCAGAGAAAATCTAAGTTTAAAAAGCGAATCCTCTATTTGTATTTTCATTTGATCAAAATGTTTATTAGTAAATGTAAGATAAGAGATAAAATTTTAACTGACTATAACTTTCATAAAAATATAAATAATTTTGCAAAAATTAGGACTGTATAAAATTTGATTATATTCACGTGATAAAAAAAATACAGATGGTGGATTTGCTTTTGAAACTGACAACAATCTTTTTTTTTGTAAAGGCAATACGAAGGCCAAACTGTTTTTTCAAGACATTAGCTTTTGGTAAATGTTTAGGGTAGGGCTCATCAGCTATTAGATAAAAAACTACTCAGGCTCACGACTTCGAACGTTTTGCAGTCTGTAGAAATACGCCCTGAAGGTAAGTGTTAGCACGCAAAATAATACTAATCTAAACGAAAAAAAGTTTTTGCATATTTTTAAAATAAAAGTGTTTATACATTAAAATTACAACGTTACAGTGGTTAGGTTTAAAAAAATGCAAAAAACCAAAAACAATATTCTATGGGTGCATTCCACCCGATACCGACTATTAATATAAACATTCCTTTCCACGCGTGGAGAAAAATTGCCCATGAAGGTAAAAAGTGGCACGACGTGTATAAAAAAATATACCAAAGAATTCCAAGCAGCTTGTTAGATCAGTACAAAGTTATGAATAAAGTTTTATACAGCGCCATATCAGGTACGCTGATATACGCTTTTCTTAGATCCACAAGACACAACAACATTTTTTAATTGTAAATCTTATATGTATAGTAGAATTTTCATTAAAAAAAGGTTTCTTGGATGCGGGAAGTGATTTAACCATCCAGCATAAAGATTTTTTGGAGTAGTCTAAAAAAAAAGAAAATGAAAATTAGTTACAAATGTGTACAGGTAAAAATGTAAAAAAATAATAAGCTTCTACATTCCGTGAAAAATATTATTCTTCAAAATTCTAGCATAGCGCCTTTGGTATAAAAACCATCATCAGTATTATGTGACAAGACACAAAAATCTATCAGTGGAGCATACATAAGCCAAATTTTGGAATTACCAAAATAAAAATACAATAAAACGATCCAAGACGTATATTATTAAAATCACAAATTTTTACCTAAAAGTGCCGGAATTGGACATTAACAAAAAATTGATTTTAAGGGAAAAAACATGCATAAAACTAAAAATAAACAAAATGAAAAAATTAAATGCTTTAAAAGTATTATATCTCTCAAAAAAAACCTTTTAGCATATTGATACACATGGAAAAATGCAAATTTTTGCATTTCAAGAAACATATATTCAGATTTTAAGGTGTTCAGAATTTAGTACCTCTTTAGTATTAAGTTACTGCCTCTTGGCGTTTTAACTAAGGACTACTACTTAATGGACAAAACATCTGTATAAAAAGTCTAGATTTCCTATGCTTATTTAACCCACTATCGACTTCGTATCATTTCAAAGAAAGGCTACTGGGTAATTTAGAAAGACTTTTATCAAAGTATTTCATTTCAAATATTTCGAAAAATTCGATAGTCTGTAAGAAAAAGAAAAAGAATGCAACCCGATTTTAAACACAATAAATTTTTCGTCTTACTGATCGTACAATAAAATTTATACTTTACAATAACTGGTAAAATATTAAGTTTAGAATGTGTTAACTTAAATATACAGTGAGGATATTAAAAGTCTTCCCCCCTTATATCTTTTGAAGAGGCAAGATATCGAGGTCAAGTAAATTTTGGGTAAAAGGGTGTCACTTTAACTACTTTTTAGCATAAAAATGGCATTGGCTTGTTAGTCTCGAACGGCTTGGCCGATTTTAAACAACAAAGTAGCATTAAAAACAGAATTAGAGGGCCTTTAAAACGAGGTGTTGCATGACACCCATTTCAATTTAGAAAAAAGTTGCTAGTGCCCACTTCATACTATGCCACGTAACCGGAATCATTTTTATGCCAAAAAATAGTTTAAGTAACAAATTTTACCCGATCTCGATGTTCTATTCAAAAGATAAACGGGGGAGGACTCTTATTATCCTCCACTGTATTTATAATTTAGGTGTGCTAGAATTTTTCATAGACTTAAAATATCCAATATTTTACATGGTGCATTAAAAATGCAAAATAATATTACAGATGACACCCTATAATTGGTAATGTAATATGTGTGGTTAAAGAGCTTCGGAAAAACACAGATTTGCTCTAAATTTTCTTTAACTTATATTCAAATTCTTTTAAAACATTTATGTACTCTGTACTTCAATACTTACTTCAAAGACAGCTTAATAATTATAGTTTTGCACTCATAAAAAATACTGTCAAAAAACTATAACAGTTAGGTACTTGATAAGTTTTTCTGACATTTATCTTCAGCGGTGAATAATATCATCTTTAATGAGGTATTACTAGTTTCCTAATATCCACAACTGTATTCTCGTAAATTAAGCATCGTCAAGAGGCTGTAACATAAATAAAAGTAAATCTTTTACGCTTACACTGGACAATTTTAAATGACTTACTTTTGAAAGCAAGAATAATCGCCTGAATGGATTACATATATGCTCAAAACCAGTTTTTTCTTCTAAAATTTTAACTTTTCTCCCCAAAGGTATATTCCAAAATGAGCCATGTGTTGTTCAAAAATGGACACATTTGCCCCAGCTATCAGCTTCCTTTTTTACTATGTCAAGATCCTAATAAAAAAAAATAGATCGTCTATTACATTCAAAGTAAAATAAAAAAATATCATAAAATGTCAATAGAAATTATAGGTATCTTATTATTTAATACTGGGAATTGCCTATGTCATTGAATCCAAATGAAGTATGTATAGCAAATGACAATCTGCTAAAAAAATAAAATTTTTACTTTTTAATTATAAAATTGTTTGCACGGCCAAATCGCAAAACTGCCTCTAATAGGTATAAGGTGGATGCTCGAAGGTTTAGGAAGGATCTAGTACATTTCTAAATTATATGAAGTAACCCTAGTTATAATTTAAATTATCTACTATAAACAACGAATTCAGAATTTAAAATATAAAGTAGAGATTCAAATTATTTAATATAAACGAAAGTTTAACAGGTAATTTAGGCACAAATGACGTAAAGTTAGGTAGAACAGAGTTTAACGCAAGGTTCACTTAAAAATATTAAAATAATTTGCCAGTTTAATACTTACCGAGTTTTAAAAGCCGATATAGGCTTTTTCGGAATATTTCCTATTTACCAGTTTGTGGCAAAGTAGTATTTTCTATATTTCACATTTAAAACAATAAAACATATATTTTAATGCACATAATGAACAAAATTACTTATCTTTTGACAATTTTTTGACTTTGGTTGATAACCTAACCTACACGTCATCACATCTCATTCAAAAAGTTTAATTTTACAAAGCAGTCCGTGTAAAAACCATGTTGCGCAATGTCATTTCATAAATGACTACTCAAAATTAAAAATGTATTATTTACCTTATTTTACACAAATAAATAGATATTAAGCGAAAAACTCCTTTAAATTTGTACCAATTATGTAAATATAAAACAATAAAGTGGTGTTGTGTGGTGTACTTGATATTTGTATTGGTAAATATTTCCAATTCAAATAAAAACAAAAGTGGAAAAAAAAGGAAATAATAATAAAAACTTTAATCACCAGGTAACCTTTAAATACTTGTAGTAGATTTAGGCCATTTTAATTACTCTTGGGAGATTGACAGTGCAAATTACTTTAAAGAATGTAACTTTGTATTCTAAGTATAGGTAAATAAATAATATTTTCAAATCTTCCAATGAGTATTTAGACTTTTTCTTAAAATTTTAGTTATTTAAATTGCAAACAAAATAGTTTTAGTGACATTAAAAACCTGTTTAATAAAAAATCTTCATATTTTCTATAAAAAAATGGGGTAAATTCTACTATATAATGTTATGCCTGGCAACACTGTTTCAAAATCTTATAGTCATCACGAGCGCCTCTATTGTTCTCTAATAGAAACGCTGAAAATTGAGCCCGTTTTTCTCAAATAATACCGATTTCGTTTACACACCTTCTTCTAGGTCACCATAGTTTTAATGCAATTCACTAAACAGGTGTCCAAAATAAACTAAATTTCTGACATACCTCATAGTAGTTCTTACAATGCAAGGTAATTAATTACTTGTTATTATATTATTTGTTTCTCTGACAGTGACAGAATTATTTAAAAATAATTAAAACCAAAACATAAGTTTATTTCTTTACTTTTAATTGTTAATAAGTATATCAACATACTGCTGATCTCTCAACAACCAGCAATAATTGACGTATAGTGTGGTATATATTTTTGATGATGAATTTCATACAAAGTCCAAAATTTGTTAGAATATATAGGATGTTCCATTTAAAAAATCTACTTGTCAATAAAAATCATGCTTTTGAGGCACCTTGTATAATAACTAGAACTATCTGAGAGTGTATCGAGTTACCATTTTTTAATTTAAGTGTATATTTATATCTTGTACAGGGGCGAAGTTATTTGGTGTATAAATAGAGTTGGGACATCCTGTATAGTTCGGTATTATTGTACTTGTCCGCACTAGTGCGGAAAAGTGACTCTTTTAGAACTAAAATGCGTGCGGAAAAGTAAACTTTTTGGCACTCAAGTAAAAAAAAAATAAGTAATTTATTTTAACGTTAACTACTAAGTGACCTAATGACAAAGTAATAATTTGTATCTAAATTTAACGTCATTTGTAAATAATATATTTTTTTATCTTTGGACAAACCACGAAGGCTAAAAGCCTAAATCCTAACGTACCGTGGGTGTCTTAAGCAAGGTAAGAGGGAATTTGTTGACACGGCACTTAAATACTTGAAGATTTGGGGGAAAGGAAAAGACCTCCGCGGGCAGCAGGTTCCACATTCTAGAAACTCTAGAAATAAAAGAACGAACAAAGTGGGAAGTTCGGGGCCTGTCCAGTTGGACCGTATAGGGGTGCATACGCGAGGCACCACGAGTTTTCCTGGTGGGAATCGCGAGTGGGGGAACTATTTTGGACAATTCTTCAGAGTAGAAGCCATGGAAGTACCTGTAAAAAAACGATAAATTCCCCACAGCCCAAAGATGGGCAAGCAAGGAAAGCCTTTCTGTAAATGAGGGATCATTAATGAGACGAATAGCTCTTCTTTGGATGAAATCAAGAATGCTTAGGGTTGTGGGGGACACCATGCCCCAGATATGAGAACAATATTCCAAGGAAGGTCGGATTTGGGACACATATAAATAATTTAGAGTATTTTTTAATTGTGAATAATTTTTATTGGATGCACCTTCTTTACGTTTTTCTTGCGTTTTAGGCGCTATTTCTGGCAAACGAGCAGCTTTAAGAAAAACTTTAAATCTAAAGCTTTTTTCCGATAATTCAAGCTGCGGAAAAGATAAGGAAATTCGGGAAAACGTGGAGAAAGAGTAAATTATCAGCATCCGCAGTGCAGCCTAGAAGCTTAGAAAGTAAATTTTAGTGGTAATAAATGCAGTGTGTATTTTATATTAGGGTAATATACAGGGTATTTTAAAATTCACTACAAATATTTTAAGAGCGGTTTGTGTTTTTGTGTATTAAAATGCACATGTTTGTTTACGATGATAATTATGTTTGATTTAAAATTAGCACATCGTGTTTGTTATTTTTGTAATTTTTTATCCCCTTCTAATTTATACACTTTATATGTGTCCCAAATCCGACCTCCCTTGGAATATTGTTCTCATATCTGGGGCATGGCGTCCCCCATAACCCTAAGCATTCTTGATTCTATTCAAAGAAGAGCTGTTCGTCTTATTAATAATCCTTTACTTACAAAAAGGCTTCCCTCACTTACCCATCGTCGGGCTTTGGGGGACTTATCGCTTTTTATAGGTACTTCCATGGCTTTTGCTCTGAAGAATTGTCCAGTATAGTTCTTCCACTCACGGTTCCCAACAGAGAAACTCGTGGTTCCGCGCGTATGCTATACGGTCCAACTGGACAGGCCCCGAACTTCCCACTTTGTGCGTTCTTTTATCCCTAGAGTTTCTAGATTGTGGAACTTGCTGCCCGCGGAGGTCTTTCCTTCCCCTCCAAATCTTCAAGTAATTAAGTCCCGTGTCAACGAACTCCCTCTTACCTAGCTTAAGACACCCACGGTACGTTAGTTTTTAGGCTTTTAGCCTTCGTGGTTTGTCCAAAGATATATAAAAAAAAATTGGTAAGCTTCTTTTCATTTTTATTTTCGGGGGAGGGGTAGCGGTAGAACTTTCGATGGCTGTACTTTAAAAGGATGCATTTTAAAACTTACATTTACCCTAAATCGCACACCTTGTAACTACAGAATTGATTGAAATCGAGATTTTTGCACCATCAACTAACTTGACAATTTTTTTCATCTTTGGACAATCCACAAAGGCTGAAAGCCTAAATACTAACGTACCGTGGGTGTCGTAAGCAAGGTAAGAGGTAGTTTGTTAACACGGGACTTAAAAACTTAAGTTTGGGGGAGAAGGAAAGACCTCCGCTGGTAGTAGGTTCCACAGTCTAGGAACTTTAGGGATAAAAGAACGAACTAAATGGGAAGTTCGGGTTCGTCCAGTTGGACCGTATACGGATGCATACGTGTGGCACCACGAGTTTTTTTGTTGGGAGCTGCAAGTGGAGGGACTATACTGGATAATTCGTCGGAGCAGAAGCAAAGCCTTAAAAGTATCTATAAAAGAGCGATAGATCTCCCACAGCTCGACGATGATAAAACCAACAGAAATAAAGCCAGGCACTATACTTATTAAGAGAGTCCTTATCCCTACATGCATCTGCGCAAGCCCAGATGTCAAAATAAGGCTTATTTCACTCTGCAATAATTTTTTATTATTATGAAGTGAATTTCATTACTGCCCCAGGGACTATAATTCAAATAGTCCTGTTTAAATTAAATTTTTGATAGAAAGTAATTTTTAGCTTTGATTAGTCTCTGAGCCCAAAATATATAGATAAGAGAGAATTATTGCAAGTTGCCTTATTAAGCTCGGGAATTATTAATACCGGCCTTATTTAAATAGTGCTTGTACCCATAATTTAGACTTATTGCAAATCATGTTGACAGTACCAATAACCTAAAAAAAGGGGTAAAAAATTTAAGTAGTTTTTCTTTATTGTTTTTTGTTGTAGGGTTTTGTTTTACACAATTAAAAAAAATACATTTGAAAAAGCAAGGGTTTGAGTATTTTTACTTTTAAAAACTTTTCGCTTCTGTGCTCGACAACCGTTCGGTTTATACGAACATTTCCGAAGTTAAAATACGACCAAAATAAGACACGACCTAAAACCAACATAAATAAAGCCAGACACTATACTTATTAAGGGAGTCCTTATCCTACTTTGCATCTGCGCAAGCTCAGATGTCAAAATAAGGCCGGTATTATTAGTGCCTGGCCTTATTTCACTGTGCAATAATTTACTATTATCATCAAGTGAATTTCATTACTGCCCCAGGGACTATAATTCGAATAGTCCTGTTTAAATAATTGATAGAAAGTAATTTTTGGCTTTTATTAGCCTCTGAGCCCAAAATATATAGATAATAAGGTCACATATAGCCTTACTCCAGCCTTTTGTTTGTTTTTAACTGATAGGCTTCTATGCATTGTTGATGGATTAAAGCACACAAAAGTTGAGCGAAACGCAATTAGTGCTTTAAGAGAGATTAAAGGATTTTCTGTTGGCTCCCTTCGTATATTATGAATAATAATTAAATTACGTAATTTAATATACAAGGTGTCCAACAAAGAACTGCGGCGATAAATTTTTGAAAAGTATGCTTTAAAAGTTTGGCAAATTTGTAAGGTCAGTTACAAGAATGAAAAAGAAGTTTAGGATTAGAAATAACATTTAAATATGTACAGGGTGTTTTATTTTCGATTATTTTACGGAGTATCTCGAAAACCGTAAGGAATATCAAAAATCTAATGTAGGACTCCCGATTTTTTTTGGGAAACAACTATGTAAAAACAGTTTATGGCTATTGCGGTCCATCTCGCAGCTACAGGGTGATTTTTGGATTTTATTTTTTTATAATCTTTTTAAACTCGTTTGCTATTACAGTTGTAAAAAAACTTTAAAAAGGTTAATTATGTAGTTTTTTCCAAAGAATACTGTGGTGTTACTAGTTTTTTTATTGGTTAGTTTTTAAGAAAATTACCCAACTTATGTTTTTTCTTGTGGAACACCCTGTATATTTTTATCTATATTTATTAAGCTTTCTTTTGGCTTTTCAAATATATATATAAGTATGTATTTTTTATTTAAAGTTTCACTGAAATTTAATATTTTTCATAAATTTTGTTTTTTTTTATAGAAGGTCATAACTGAAAATGACGAAAACAGTATTTTCAATACTCACTTATTTTGGTTCCGCTACCCCAAATTGATTTTTTATTAAAAATCGCCAACTGTGGGGAATTTATCACTTTTTTATAGGTACTTTCACGGCTGCTCTGAAGAATTGTCAAGTATAGTTGCTTCACTCACGGTTCCCACCAGAGAAACTCGTGGCTCCGCGCGTATGCATCCCTATACGGTCCAACTGGACAGGCCCCGAACTTCCCACTTTGTTCGCTTTTTTTATCTCTAGAGTTTCTAGAATGTGGAACCTGCTGCCCCCAAATCTTCAAATATTTAAGTTCCGTGTCAATAAACTCCCTCTTACCTCGCTTAAGACACCCACGGTACGTTAGTATTTAGGCTTTTAGCCTTTGTAAAGATAAAAAAAAATACAAAGAAAATTTTAAAACTGGGCCGAAAAAAGTTGATTGACCCATAAAGGATTGACTTCCTTTTCTTAAATCTATAAAGTAAGTTTAAAAGGGAGATTCGGAAAACATCTCCTAATGGCCCCAATAACAATTTAATTACTAAAACGGTAATATTAATTAATATTTAATCCTTATAAACTAGGTTTATTATCAGATATCCTTTATGTTCGGGGTGTCGCATTATACACAATGCAACACAACTTAGAGTCTGTTTTCAGCTTAGCCACCCAAAAGCGAATAATTAATTAGCAAGGGTTTCCTTAAAAGACCCAGGATGTCCTTAAGGATAAGGAAGATTCCAGGCGTCTTGAATATCCGGCCCTAAAGGGGTTCTACTGGACAACAATGCCGCTTTTCATTTAGCCACTTTCAAGATGTCGGCAAGGATTTGGGGATTTCAAAAGGATGTATTTAGAAGGAGAAAATTAATATGCTTTGGCTATTAGTGCTGCGAACGGCAATTATAAGTTGGATCTATGATAAATGTATTACAGTAACGGTCTGCTTTTGTGGGTCATTCCAATATTATTCTACAAAAGTCTTTTCCTACGACCGCTTGTGAAAATAGCAAATAGCACACTGGTTTCATGCATAGAAAATGCGTTATATCACACTAGTGTTGCAAAGTACTTTACAGCACTAGTGTTGCAAAGTACTTTACAACACTCGTGTGATATATATTATGATGTCATTCCAACAACTGCTATTGGTTTTGCAAGTGACATATTTATTGTAGTGACAGTAAAAAAACTTTTACTTACCTTAAACAGTAAAACCCAAATTAGCGAAAATCATCTCATTAACGTTAAGTTACTACACAGTATAAGCTTTCTTCTAATATTAAAAAGAGTAATAATAAAATTTCCGAAAAAATAAAAATATAAACAAAAATAGACATAACCACAAAAACAACTTTCACTGACTGCTCGCTCAGTGGCACAGTGTTGTC
Source organism: Listronotus bonariensis (assembly GCA_014170235.1). Classification (NCBI taxonomy): domain Eukaryota; kingdom Metazoa; phylum Arthropoda; class Insecta; order Coleoptera; family Curculionidae; genus Listronotus; species Listronotus bonariensis. The sequence continues at coordinate 275,681 of JACEGR010000323.1, read as the reverse complement.
AGGTAAGTAGATCAAATTAAAAATCTCTCTCCTACCTTTGAGCATGCACTCTATAGACCTAAAGCGCCAGAGAAAAACTCCTATAGATTAAATTCCTTTCTCTCTGTCTTCGTGTACTCAAACAACCAGTTAAATCTTTTTTAATCCCTTAACCTGAGGCTAATACACAATTTATGAATTCACTTTCCTTTATCCATTCATAAATAGAATCAGACCCTTCCGACGTTGCCAAATGCTTTCCATATTTTGCATGGTACTGACATTTAGAAGTCGTTTTTTCTTACTTTTAGGACTTTAGGTTATGCATTTATGCATTTACAATTTTGATATTTTTAATACTTTTTCTCAAAAATATGAGGAAAAAATGTAATTTTTACTTAATTTTACATGTGATGTTCAGATTCATTAACTCGTTTTACCAATTTTACCCCACCCAGCACCCCTTTCACTCCCCGGTCTCGTAAGTTTGTTTACTGATATTTAAAAAAACAGAATATTTTGGATATGCGCCACTTACGTTTTATTTAAAAGAGTGTCTAAAATATGTAAGTATCAATAATTTTTAAAAACCCTTAAAATTGCAGAAAACCATATTAAAATATTACCGTTATTACCTAACCGAACCATACAACTTTTATTAAAGTGAGGGCCTTTTTAAATTCCAAAATGATAAAAGTTATATAATGCTTCTAGGTAGGTGATTTTCGATGTAAAAATATTGTCAAAACAGCAGTGAGGAAAAGTACATATCACACTAGTGTTACAAAGTGAAAATCAACCTAGTGTTGCAAAGTTCTTAATTGTTTTTATTTTTTCTGTAAAGACAAATTTTAATTTTTTTTTGGTGAATAATTTGTGGTCGTAGGAAAAATAGTGTACAGTACTCGTGTGAAAATGACTTTCTTACACTCGTGGGTTTGTCGCACTCGGCTAACGCCTTGTGCTACAATAGTCTCACTTGTAATGTAATATACGATTTCCTACGACCACATATGAAAGAGAAATAAAACGCACTCCTTGATCCTTTAGAAAACAAATATTATCACACGCGGGTTGAAATCTACTTTTCAACACTAGTGTTGAAAAGTACATGACAGTGACAGATGCTTAAATTCCGTTAAAAAGATATTTACAGTATATTTTTAACAAACTAAAGGTTTTGACTTACCAATGCTAACACACATTTTCTTTTTTTCAAATTATATTCATTTAATTTTATACTTTATAGACATTATTTTTGGTAGCAAATGCCTTTAATAATAATAGGCAACCCATTAAACATTGAAAGTGTCTAAAGCTTTGAATGCCAAAGTAGGGATCTCGATTTGTAAAATTTTAACCTAACCACAAAATGACAGGCGATTTTTTCTAAATAAATTATACCTTGTTAGAAAAAGGCTTATATCTGGTAGAATAAAAAGCAACACTGCGCGAAAACCGCAAGTCTCTATCTCTAATAACAACCAAGATACCCAGCAACCGCAACGAAATCCGAACACCCTGTACAGCAAAAACAGCCTTACTTACTATTCACCACATAAATCCTGACGTTTACTGCTGATATTCAAATCAAATAAAACTACAACAGCATGCTTTAAATAAAATCCATTGTTTCTGCTGTTAAAATTTCCCTTCGTAGTTTCAGAACCGTTTTACGATAAAACGAAGTAAATAAAATCACGGGAAAACATTAAATTCCCTTAATATTCCTAAAAATTTCCAGATTTCCGCATAAATTCCCACGTCGCTAACCTCACGAAACCTAAATCATAAAGTCAATCAGCTGTTACGAGTTTCACAATCTATTTTGGCCCGTTTTTCTTTCGCTTGGCACGTAGATATAACTTTTTAAAGAAAGTTTTTTGAATTTTATAAAATTGTATTAGCTATTTTTTTTAATAACTATTTATGTATCAAGGGCGTTACTAGGACTATAATGCCCTGAAGGTCGAAATATATATAGATTTCGACCTGATGGGCATTATAGTCCAGTAAAGCCCGTGGTGCATACAATGCTTTATGTTTTACCCAAAAAGAGTTTTTCAATGACTAATTACATTATTTATTCGCAATATAAAAAATAAGTTGCACCTGTACCTGTATACGTAAGTAGATAATGACTGGTGTTAAGTTTGACTTTGATGTTTCTATCAGTTAGTCAGTTGGCATTTTTATTTAACGATTTGCTCAAAATGGAAAAAATTCCACAAAATATAAGAGAAAAGGCCATAAAAGCGACCGAAAATCTTTTGCCAGTTAAATCAAGGCAACAGTATGATCGGGAGTATGGCATATTTGATATTTGGAAGATGCGAACGCAATTCTTCAAATAACCGAAACCGATTTAACGGCATATTTTCAGGAACTGCTAAGTTATTGATTTTATTTTTAATACATATGTTTGTATAAACTTGATCTTTATTGTGAGAGAAATAAAATTGGATAAGCAATAAAATTTCCATATTAGCGCATTGAGGCATTATAAGCGGGCATTATCATAATGCCCGCTTATAATGCCCTAGGTGTGATAGCAGGTATTATTGCTACCATAACATATTCCGTTTCTAAGGTATTACAGATCAATAATAGATAGGTAAAACATAAATTATTTTATGGTAAATAGTTAGGAATCCCTTGATCATTTTTCCAAGTCATTATTTACAAGCTCATTTTCGTGAATGGAACTATCATTTTGACGAGACGACCAACTTTTTTCCTTACAACACTTTTCGTTGGTGGTAGCACTACAGGAATAGCTGAGATTAAATATATTAATTTGGTGAATATGAAAAAAAAAACAGAATGACGTACTTTTCAATTTGTTGAACAATGTGGGCGTTAAATTATATGAATATTATTTAATCAACAGGAAAACAATCAGCTGGTTAGTAGGTATTTTCACGACATCGTTAACCATACATGTTGGTGGTAGAGAACTCTTTGATAAAACCTTACATTTTGTAGGACAAATATTTTTCCTGTTTTTTTAGACAATTATCTTAAAAATTAACAAAAAATAACCCTGTTTGTAATACATTTTTAATATCTGTTAAATCATCACATTTAATTCCTGCTACCGCTGTAAGCTGCCACCAACGAGCATTGTTGTAAGGAATAAAGTTGGTCGTCTCGTCAAAATGATAGTTCCATTCACGAAAAATGAGCTTGTAAATAATGACTTGGAAAAATGGTCCAGGGATCTTCAACTAAATAGAATTACAGAAAAACATTAAATTTCCTTAATATTCCAAAAAAATTCTAGACTTCCGCATAAATTCGCACGTCGCTAACCTCACGAATCCTAAATCATTAAATAAATAAGCCGTTTTGAGTTTCACAATCTATTTTGGCCCGTTTTTCTTTCTCTGACACGTATATAAAAGTTTTTAACAAAAAGTTTTTTGAATTTTATTAAATGGTAATGGCGATCTTTTTAAAATTATTTTATGGCAAATGTATTCACCAGATTAAAGCCAGTTTTGTTATCTAAGCATTTATTTTTCACAAAGATAATCAACATATACAGTGCATTTGAATAAAAACGAGCCACCCCGTTATTAATACACTTATGAAAAAAATCCTAAAACACGTTTATTTTAATTTTGAGGGGGACAAAATTTATTTATTCAGGGTTACCCCCTCCTTACCAACACAAACATCAAAATGTTCAAATGGGAAAGGGTTTTAAATTTGCTTTTTAATGGTCTAGTTTTTGTTTTAAATCGGTTCAGTGGTTTTTAAGAAGATTTACTCTAAATAACGGGGTGCATAGTAGGGCTGGCAAAAACCGGATAAAAAAAAAACCGGTTAACCGGTTTTTAAAAAAACCGGTTTCGGTTAAAACCAATTAACCGAATATTTAAAAACCGGTATTTAAAACCGTTTTTTAAAACCGAACCACCGAAACCGGGTTTAAAACCGAAAAACCGAAAACGGTTTTCAAAACCGATACACCGAAATCGGTTTTAAAACCGAAAACAACAACAAACAGAAAATCGGAAAGTAATTATTCACTATTAATCGTTTTTGCATTTCGGATTTGCTTATGAGCTGTGGTGTTAAGTGATAATCATTATTCATCCTAGAATATTCTTTAAAAGAAATTGGTTAAATATAAATAAGAATAAAAATATAACATCTCTGTTAATAAAATGCAAGATTCTAAAAAGTGATGTAAAAATTCCATTAATATATACATAATTTATTTTTCCTCTTTTTTAAAATTGGTATTCTATTTTCGGTGTTTTTACTTGGTTTATTGGTTAATAAAAAAAACAGAAAAGGAAAAGTGGTGATTTTTAATTTTAATTTAGTGTATTATTATAGTAAGTTAAAGTTTTTATTTTATAATACCATTAAATTTGCCCCTTTATTTCAAACAATTCTTACAAGAAAGATTTTCTTCTAAAATGCGCCGTTTTCTGGTTATTTGCCTGACTAAGGTTAAATGAACCACCCTGTATAATCTGTCAACCAATATCCGATTTTACAAAATGAACGGTTTTTCTTTTTTAGATATAAACCGCAATCAACTAAAAACCTATTAATTGATATTCGAAAAACCGCTTTTGGATTTTGGCCCGAATATCCAAAAAACCGGTATTCGATAACCGATTATCCGAAAAACCGGTATTTAAAAACCGCTTTTTAAAACCGAAAAACCGATATTCGAAAACCGCTTAACCGGTATTCAAAAACCGGTTTTCAAATACCGGTTAACCGGTATTTGAATACCAGTTTTCGGTTTTGGCCAAAACCGCGTTTAACTGAAAACGGGTTAACCGAAAAACCGAAAGACCGGTTTCGGTTGCCAGCCCTAGTTCATAGCGAGTGGCTCACGCCTGTAACTTTTTTATGTTTTAAAATATTAAAATGAAATTTGGTACGTAGGAATATCACATAAATTTGGATTGATTTATAAATCCAGTTGTTTTATTACTTCCGGTTAAGCTGAAAATAACCTAAACTTTTTGATTTTAAATTAGAAACCCGGTATATTTTTACTAATTTGAATATAAAATGACATTTTTAGTATAATGACATTATATTTGCATTCATGGTACTCTAGATTAAAAATTAAAATATTTAGAGCTTAGATGTCAATATGTGGCAAATTTGGTGTCATTGTACCCGACATGTCGTTTTCTTTTCAGATAAGTAAATATATACCAGGTGTTTTATTTAAAAATAAAAAGGTCGTTTCCTGCTAAACCGAAAGTAATTTAAAATTTCTTAGCTACTCACTAGGGATCCCACTATATTTTCTTAGAAACTGCTGATTCAATTTTGAAAAACTATGAGTTGAAGAGAGAATTTAAAACCATTTAAGAGAAGGAATCACTTGACCCTCCTTTCCATTTGAACTTTTTACGTTTGTGTTGGTGAGGGACGGGGTGACCCTAATCGAGTAAATTCTGGCACGAAAATGTGTCCCCCTAAAATTAAATATTGACTTGTTTCAGTTTTTTTGTAAGTTTACAAATAAAGAAATTAATGAAGGTGGCTCATTTTAGTTGGAATGCACTGTATATGAGGTGTTGAAAACTAGAGCGGCCCAACCAACAAATCCGAAAAGTGCTTTTATCGCGTACTTTCAATAGCATAAAACCTATTTTCCCAAGGTGGACTAAGTGAGATAATACTACTCTCTTATAATTATTAGTAGCTTCCAATGGCACTCACAAATAAAAAATTATTTTATTAAAAATTGCGTTTTCCCATTTTCAACAAAGGCTTTAAATTTTAAATAAAACAACAACAAATGTTTCTTTTGGTGAAATTCCTAAAAATAATATACAACCTATAAAAAAATATGTTTTGAAAAGCATCGAAGGAAAATGATGTTGCGATTACGCAACATTGGGACATTTTTAACCGTTTACCATATTGCAGACTTATCATTAATTTACTACTGCACTGTTGATTGTATTTAAAAACACGCAAGCCAACACAATTTTTTTTCGGTAATGACTATCCCAATTTGACATGACAAAAAGCTGCTGGACCTACTGTTTTCTTTCTGCCGTACGTTGTTTGTGCGGCAAGGCTGCTTCTAGACTGGTATATGCTCAAACATCAGAGAGGTGCATTCAGAATCGATAACCTTGGGGTAAAATTTACCCTTTTACCGAACTGAAACAGGGACTGCAGTAAAGCACAGAAACGTGTAACTGATTGACATTGGGGGTCCTGGTTATTTCTGGTTAGTTAAACTTTTCTTTAAATTAGAATTAAAAAAAAAATTAACTAAATAGAACTAACGATGCCCCCGCCTCCCAATGTGACAGTTTTGCATGACCGTCTGTAACGTCTCAAACCAATCAAATTACACGTTACTGTGCTTTTTACTGTAGGTTCTGAAAAACGTACTGATAGTGTTTTTAACACGCTTTTATTAGCTTGGGTTGTATCTATCTATCTATCTATCTATCTATCTATCTATGTAACGGAATCTTTGAGCCTAATTTTTACCAACTCCCAGCGATTCAATTTCTTTGAAACTTTGCACACGTATCAAGGACCGATGACAATGCAATAATTTAAAAACAGTATCCCGTTATCCTGATTAGGACCGCCAGGATAAATAAATTCCTTTACAGATCCTCTGTGAAACGATTTCTGGTATGCGGATTGAACAACTGGACTGCTCTAAGTTAACGGGGAAAACCCCATGCAACAGTGAAGCTTTGTAAATAAAATGATGAGATTACGAAATAGTTCGTAAAACATTTCAATATCACATGACCGCAGAAAACTAATTGATATATCGAACTAATAAATGAAAAATAAATAATAGTTTAAAAAAACTAAAAAAACACGCTTTTATATGCAACCGAACTAAAAATTAGAAAATAATTTTTCATTACAAAGAATTTGTCACTTCATAATAAAAGCGTGGGGTGCTTAATATATTAAATGTTATAATTATTTTATTTGCAAATATCTATGAGGGAAAAGTTATGAAAAAATAGTAAAATGCATTTTACATTGCATTTATCTAACTTATAAATTTTCTCTGGAAATAGTTCGACCATACCCGAAGGCTGGTCCAAGAAAAGCTGCAATTTTAACAGATACAGAAGGCATTACAAGAGAAGCAAAATAAAACTACTTAAAAAGTTTAAAAAACGAAGATGAATTGATAGATATTAAAACCAATAGTTAAGCTAAGCTTGGTACGTTGCTGTTTTATTATTAAGATTTGTTGTCTTGTCACTATAAGATTATAAATATAAAAAGCAAATTATCAAAATGTATTTTTTTGTAAACGTATGTAATATTCAAGCCATGATTTGACTATACTTTCTAAGTGCTCCACTTGCCCCATACCCTTGCTCAACTTACCCCTCCTATGGGGTACGTTGGGCATACTGGACTATCTACATTTAAATAGATGTAGCTCCTAAATTCGACTTATTAGAAAGAAACTACTATGGACACTATTAATAAGGAATAAATTGCTAATCCATCAGTATGCGTTATAAGCCAATAAGACTTATTTTTGAGGAGCTATAACCGATCAAGTGAAAAATTGCTCAACTAGCCCCGCCCTACCGTATGTGATAAACACTTTTAGTTCCAGACAATAGAGTTCAAAAATGCTGCAATAAAAATAATTTTTAAATTAGCTTGTAAATAAATCATAAACCTAATTCGGAATTTTGGCACCTAATAAAAGAAATCGTAAAACCTTAGATTTTATCCCCTTTTTTGCACCGAGCGTGGCTTCAGGATCATAAATTTATAAGTTATTGCTTGTTTCTGACCAAAAACTCGGTCTGTGGTAATAAAACTACATTATTAAATAATCCTTTTAATCTCACTTTTTGGTCTATTTTATACCAAATGTAAAAATTAAATTAATTTGGGTTTAACGATATACAGGGTGTACAAATTAATAAGCTAATAGTATAAAGGGCAGGAACTTTTTAAAGTAATAAAATAGTGTAAATTTTAAATAAAAATTGGATGTTTTTCCTATTATTCCTACTGTACAGTGTTGTTTCGCAACGTTGCCTTTCTTACTTCATAGCTCATATGTTTAAGAAGGCTGTGATCTATATATCGCTATTACAACAAAAAAGGCAGCATTTTTTAAATACTGCAAGTAAATGGAGTTTTTACAGCTAAAGCACAAAAATGCTGCCTGGAATCGGGAATACAATGGATAGTTAGTCTTAGATCCTCTTTTAAAGTTCATCATATTTAACCTTCTAATCATGTAATCTTTAACTAACAGATTAGCTAATTTTTCAATAATAGAAAATCGACTTACTTAAAACATTCTTTATAGAGGAGGTATACATGATGTGCGAAGAGTTAGTGCTAAATTTGACAGCAACTAGCAATAGTAATTAAAATAAATTTTGTTACACACGTGGTAACACGGAGTATGGGAGACTCAGTAACTCGCGTAACTTGAAAAACAGATTAACGCTGGATGCTGCTTTTTAAGCATCTACGTTATAGGAAGGGACCTACCGTAAACGATACGTTTCTAGTTTATTATTGTGGTAGTAGATATGAGCCAAAATAAAATTTGCAGAGTCTGAGAGACTCCATGACACATGTTTAAAAAGTTACTTTTTTTTACACTTTATGTAGTGTACTAGAATGGAGTACTTTATCTTCATGTTAACGATTAAAAAAACTGCATTTTTTTTTTAACGGCCGAGTGGAAAAAAAAGTTATTTTTAGCATTTACCGCACTAACTTTTACAAAAAAAAAAAAACTCATAAAAAAAATATATCTGCATTGTCACGAACTTTGCCATTCAGAAACATCCGTCACAAATTTCTTTATAACTTTTTTTACACTTTATTTAATGTACCTAATTTAAAAAAATAAATAATAGTTTAAAAAACTAAAAAAACTACGCTTTTATATGCAACCGAACTAAAAATTAGAAAATAATTTTTCATTACTTAGATTTGTCACTTCAGAATAAAAGCGTGGGGTGCATTTTACTATTATTTTTTCATAACTTTTCCCTCATAGATATTTGCAAATAGAATAATTATAACATTTAATATATTAAAGTAGCACCCCACGCTTTTATTCTGAAGTGACAAACTCTTGTAATGAAAAATTATTTTCTAATTTTTAGTTCGGTTGCATATAAAAGCGTGTTTTTTCTGTTTAAACTATTATTTATTTTCATTTTTTAGTTTGATATATCAATTAGTTTTCTGCGGTCATGTGATATTGAAATGTTTTCGAACTATTTCGTAATCCTCATCATTTCATTTAAAGCTTCACTGTTGCATGGGGTTTTTTCCCGTTAACTTTCCAAAGAGCAGTCCAGTTCTTCAGTCGCGCATACCAGAAATCGTTTCACAGAGGATCTGTAAAGGAATTTATTTATCCTGGCGGTCTAATCAGGATAACGGGATACTGTTTTTAAATTATTGCATTGTCATCGGTCCTTGATACGTTGTGCAAAGTTTCAAAGAAATGAATCGCTGGGAGTTGGTAAAAAATTAGGCTCAAAGATTCCGTTACATAGATAGATAGATAAGATACAGCCCAAGCTAATAAAAGCGTGTTAAAAACAGCTTTTAGCGGTCTTCTAATCATTAAAATCATCTGTCAGAAAATTTTGTTTGAAACTTTTTAATTAGGGTAATCTTTGCTTGTAACAGTTTTATAAAACTCAATTAGGTATTTTTTTTATTCGAATATTGATTTCAGAAAAATAAAACTATATACGGGGTCTTTTGATTTTTATTACAAATATTTTATGATCGTTTTTATCCTAAAACCAGCCATTGCAAGCTATTTTTTGTTAAAACAAGCAATTACAGCAATACCTCGCCTGGTGTTTCTTTCTTTACTCCCAATAAAAAAAATAAAATTCAAAATGGCCGAAGCCACAAAATGGCAGATTACATATTTTTTCAACGACTACCTTAATATGCGATGTAATAAAAGGGCTAGATAAGTAGAATAGAGACTCATTCTGAAATTAATGAACTCAATAGTAATAGCTAATATTAAAACTAAAAATAAATTATATATAAAAAGAAATTATAAAACGGTTTTATTACAATAAAAATATTGTAGGTTATGTACTCAAAGCTAAAAAAATAGTTCTGTAAGTCCTAGCTACCAGATTGCATCATCAATATTGAACAGACAAATAATATCATTGTTGGCTATTTTAGGTTAGTTTTGGTTTATTATAGTAAGGTTTTAAAATAAAATAAATAGAATAATAAGTGTAAACTAACAACAAAACTAAATATATATATATATATATATATATATACAGTGGCGGCAAACTAATTGGAAACGATACTTAAAAATCAATTTAATAATTTTTATACAGAAATGTATACGAGAAATTTCAAATTTTATTTTAATGATACTTTTATTGTACTTTAACTTTTTTATTTTTATAAATAATCAAACATGTACTTATTTCTACTAATTTATTTTTCAACTGATATAAAAAAATGCAAATTCTGAGCGGCAAACTAATTGGAAACGTAATTTTCAAATTAAAGATTTTCTAACTACAAACACAATATACTAAATCTAGCATCTAATACTTAGTTGGATGGCCATTTTGCTTCAATTACCTTCAAACATCTTCTAGGCATAGACTCTACTAAGTGTTTACACGTGTCAATCGGAATATCAGCCCATGCCTGTTTCATGGCGTCAAACAATTCGTCGAAATTTGCATAATTTTTCGAAGCCACTTTCCGTTTTAATATCATCCAGAGATTTTCTATAGGGTTAAGGTCTGGACTACAAGATGGCCATTTCAGAACTTTAACTTGATTATCTTGAAGCCAGGCTGTTACTCGTCTAGCAGAATGCTTCGGATCATTGTCGTGCTGAAATTTCCTTAATACGTATAAATTTTCTTCTACGTAGGGTTGGATCACATTTTGCATTATATTAATATATTCATTCTGATCTATGGTACCATTTATTCTATAAAGTGGTCCAACACCATTCCAAGAAAAACAACTCCATACCATGATGGAACCACTTCTCAATTTTACAGTTTTTTTCGAAGGAGGATCGAATTCTTTCTTAAGTGGACGCGAAACAAAGCGGTTTCCATCTAAACCAAATTTATTTATTTTGGTTTCATCTGACCATGACAGTTGCTTCCATTATTGGACAGTCCAAGCAGAAGCGTTTCCGATACAAGTGATTTCTTTCTTGGAACCCTTCCAAAAAGATCTGCTTCGTGTAAACGGTTACGAACGCTTCTAACGTTGAATTGCTGTGGATTTTCTACAAAAACTTCTTTTCATATGTCTACAGCTGTTTTATGTGGGTCAATTAGTTTGCCGCTCAGAATTTGCATTTTTATATAGATTAAAAAATAAGTTAATAGGAACAAGTAGATGTTTGATTATTTTTATAAAAATAAAAAGTTAAAGTAAAATGAAAGTATCATTGAAATAAAATTTGAAATTTCTCGTATACATTTTTGTATAAAAATTATTAAAATATTTTTTAAGTATCGTTTCCAATTAGTTTGCCGCCACTGTATATTATATATATATATATATATATATATATATATATATATATATATATATATATATATATATATATATATATATATATATATATATATATATATTATATATATATATATATATATATATATATATTATGATAAACGATTTTATTGTCGTAAAAGCTAAAAACCCAACGATTTTAAGATTTGTCAGATTGATAAGAAGATTGGTGCCATCTGGTAAACCGTTAAACACATTTTTTTAATATTATTTATTAATACCAATAACTTTTATGTATTGAATAGTTTCTCTAAACAGCAATGTCTTTCAGTATATTAAACGTGTAAAGTAAATTTAATTATTTTAATGTTTCCTAAGATTTAGCCATTAGCATATTTGTTGAATATTCAAAACATCTTAGTGCACTGGTAGTGCAATAAACGGTATAAGATCTTCCACTAATGAAAACACGGTACATAAATTGTTTAAGGTAAAGTTTGAAATTTATATTTTAAAGACTATAAATTTGCGACTACAATAGGTATTTCTAAAAAAATATAAATAAAAGTTACAGACATTATTGTTTGCAATTTTGTTGTCATCACAAAATTATTAGAGCTTATCTCTCGCGCGGCAAATAGAAAACAGAGAAAAATAGATCAAACATAAGGGATTTAATGGAACCATATACAAATAAATTATATATACAGTGTGTCCAAGATAAGGATTCTAAGCATGGGAGTCTCAATACCTATTGGAGATACAGCTTAGGTTAAATTAGGAAAAGTTGTGTTTTTTAAAGCCTATTTACATGCCGTTTATATAAACTTGCAAAGTTTCATGGTCTGCTGAGATATTTGGCAAAAACGAAAATTTGACTATATCGCTTTTTTTTCTGACTTTATTTGAAGAGATATAAAAACTAATAACACTTTTTCATTGGCACTTTTTAGCTACTACATGATGGTATTTTTAGATTTTATACTCGACGTTTCGTTTTCAAGAAACCATCATCAACTTTATTTTTTATATGGCTCGAAAAAGTACCCCTGTATCTGATCCCATTTTTTATTACAAATTCAACGATGTAATATTTAAATTTTTAGTTAAAGAGAAAGTTGCATTTTTCTATTTTTAAAAGTTATTTTTAAGTAGGCCTTGCAAACAAATGCTTGGACGTTCATATCTGTTACCATATCTGTAACATAATTTAATATTATTATTAAATAGTATTTGTCCTTTTACCCTGCTTGTCGAGTTGTTGTTTTTAGAGCAATTGTTCTTATTGTTACTGTTGTCTCTATTATTATTTATTGGTGAATAGCTAATATCTTATTAGTATTATTTCGGTCGAATATGCGGGATGGACATTATAGCCATGAAGATAAGTTTGACATGCTAACATGCTCACAATACTGTGTATTTTGTATAATGTATTTACCAACATGGACCTGGTATTTTAGTTCCTAAAATTATACACCACATAATAAACCCAAAACGTTCTTGATGTTTCGATATTTCTTAACACGCGGATTTTGTTGAGCCTAGTAATGCGTATTGCGTATAAAGACAACAGTAACAATAATAACAATTGCTCTAAAAACAACAACTTGACAAACAGGGTAATACAAATACTATTTTATAATGATATTAAATTATGTTGCAGATACATGGTAACAGGTATTAACGTCAAGCATTTGTTTGCAAGGCCACTTAAAAATAACTTTAAAAAAATAGAAAAAATGCAATTTTTCTTTTAACTAAAAATTAAAATATGACATGTGATACATCGTTAAATTTGTAATGAAAAATGAGATCAGATACAGGGTATACTTTTTCGACCCATTAAAAACAATAAAGTTGATGATGGTTTCTTGAAAACGAAACGTCGGTACTAAAATCTTAAAATACCTCGAAGCATCTAGCAAAGTTAACCATGTGTTATTTAAATTAGCCGATTTGATGGTACACATTTATCTTTATTTAATAATATGTATGCACTTTTTTTAATTTTGCGTTTTTACAACGAAGTTTCCTTTGCTGAAATACTTAAGGCATTCCAGTTAATTCTGTAATTGTTTTTAAATGCGTGTTGACAAATTTTAACTTTGCTAGATGCTAAAGTTTTTTGGGAAAACTCAAAATTAACTAACTTATAACTTTTTGTATTATAAATAGTAAATTCACCAGTAACCAGTTATGTACGTCACTACCTCACTATGACACTATAACCAAGCAAACATATTTGACATTTAATGTCAAAGGTTTTTAGAATTTTCCTTAACACAACACCATATAACCACATAACATCTAATCAATGAATCCGCCGAACCAATATAGAAAATATCTTCAATTCCTTAGTCAGAATTTGGCAATAAGGTGCAAATCCAATAATTTTTTAGGCAAACTGCAAATAACTGTCAAAATGGCGTATTTTGCCATTTTTTACTTAAGAAAAAGGTATATTCAGGAAAAGCAAAAATGCATCGATACTTCTGCAAACAGAAATTATTATTAATTTAAAGTTAAATTGGTACATATTTTATTATTTTCTTTTCCTTTTTTTGATACGTTGATTACAAAGCTCTACTTTTATTTATTTTAATCGCAGTTGTCGTAACTGAAGCTTTTGCCTTTAAAAGAAAAAAGGTGTAAAATACATTACAAAAAATAGGGTTTTAAAAGGTGTAATATAATACGCAAACAGAACCTCTTCTTTCACAGCTACTATCTTTTTATTTTTGCACTACTTGTTAAAAAATATTATTTTCACATCTACCCCGGGATCTTTATATATAGCGATAGCTCCAGCGTTACTGCATTATCCTTTTGAAAATACCGTCAGAGATTAAGATATCCTTTTCCGGATTACTGGCTCTAGTTTCTTTCATCATTTTGTTCCTTTTTACTTTTAAAAACTTGTAACTTTTGGTAAAATGCGAGATGTTTTTTAAAATGACGTTATTTATGGAAAAAACGATATAGTATATCCGTGGAAACATTGGAGGCTAATACTAATTTCCAAAGCTAGACGAGAAGATTGTCCTTTTAATTTTTATTGTTGAAGGATTCTTCTTAATTTAAATACATTTATAGCAAGGCAAGAGTGTATTGTGCAATATACAGGGTGTCCGGGAAAATGTGGGAAATTTCTCGCACAAGTATGGAACAGATGAAAATAACACGACAAGTTCCTATAAAATTTTTCCGTTTAAGCCCCCTGCGGAGATATGATCCCCTAAAGGGGGCAGCTAGAAATCGATTTTTCGTGAATAACTTTTAAAGCGCTCTGTATAATTTGATAATATTTTAGTACGATGAATACTAGTAAAGACCTCTTAAAATAGCGCCCTTGAAACTTATATCGCTTGTTTAGTTTGCCAGGGACGGACTAGTTTTCGCACATTATTGATAATATTTTTTACGCCCTGTATGGTGAAGACACAAAAAATATGTTTTGGGTAGTTTAAACCTTTTGCTAAAAAAAGGTACTCTTGTTTGACATCGATAAAATGAGCCGTTTTCGAGTAAAAAATTATTTTAACAATAAGAGTTTATTTTTGTTTAATAATACAATATTTTATTTTCGATGTAATTTGTAATTTTTGATTCAGTATTGAAGTCCTCTCGTAGCAGGTCAGGAATTTATTGTTAAAATAATTTTTACTCGAAAACGGCTCATTTTATCGATGTCAAACAAGAGTACTTTTTTAGCAAAAGGTTTAAACTACCCAAAAACATATTTTTTGTGTCTTCACCATACAGGGCGTAAAAAATATTATCAATAATGTGCGAAAACTAGTCCGTCCCTGGCAAACTAAAGAAGCGACATAAGTTTCAAGGGCACTATTTTAAGAGGTCTTTACTAGTATGCATCGTACTAAAATATTATCAAATTATACAGAGCGCTTTAAAGTTATTCACGAAAAATCGATTTCTAGCTGCCCCCTTTAGGGGATCATATCTCCGCAGGGACGCAAACGGAAAAATTTTATAGAAACTTGTGTTATTTTCATCTGTTCCATACGTGTGCGAGAGATTTCCCACATTTTCTCCGGACACCCTGTAGATGTTAGATACTTGGTTTTGCCATAAAATTTGTTGTTTAAATATATTGGGTACTGGGTCTTGTAAAAATAGTGCGAATATAGGAAAAATGTTTGTTGCCTTGCCAAAAATAATTATATTTTATATACTAAATATTATCTTAGGCTTTTATTTGGTGTTTTAAAACTTCTTAATTTATTCTTTGCACGTTACTGGAAAAACATATTTGTGAAACCCAAAGTATACAGGACATTTCTAATGTTTGAAATACCTTTCATTTATTATTTGACAATTTATAGAAGTCGAATATAGAATATCCTGTATTTATTATAACAGCCTATTAAGGTCGAAAAAGAGGTCATTTAAAGATAATCATAAAATTATTTAATGCTTTATTTGTTTTCTGGGAGATTAAATTTAAACAAAATAAAATTTGGATTTTCTCCGAAATAAAATTAAGAAATTTATTTAACATTTTAAGAAAATTAAAACATTTATATAATATGAAGATCTATTCTGCTCTTACACAATATAATAAAAGTTATGATTACTTAAAAAAAAATAATTAATTATTTAATATTAAGTTACTTACAATACAAAGGTTTTAATCTATAAACAAAGGTTCATTAGCTCTCGGTTTTTTAATCTTCTCGACAAACCACGAGGCTTAAAGCCTAAATACTAACGTACCGTGGGTGTCTTAAGCGAGGTAGAGAGGAAGTTTGTTGACACGGGACTTAAATACTTGAAGATTTGGGGGAAGGAAAGACCTCCGCGGGCAGCAGGTTCCACAATCTAGAAACTCTAGGGATAAAAGAACGAACAAAGTGAGAAGTTCGGGGCCTGTCCAGTTGGACCGTATAGGGATGCATACGCGCAGAACCACGAGGTTTCTCTGTTGGGAACCGTGAGTGGAGGAACTATACTGGACAATTCTTCAGAGCAGAAGCCATGGAAGTACCTATAAAAAAGCGATAAATCCCCCACAGCCCGACGATGGGCAAGAGAGGAAGCCTTTCTGTAAGTGAAGGATCATTAATGAGACGAATAGCTCTTCTTTGAATAGAATCAAGAATGCTTAGGGTTGTGGGGGACGCCATGCCCCAGATATGAGAACAATATTCCAAGGGAGGTCGGATTTGGGACACATATAAAGTGTATAAATTAGAAGCGGAAAAATACTTTTTGGCTCGAAAGAGAAATCCAAGCTTTTGAAGCTGCCGTGGCTATAGATACAATGTGTTTATGCCAGTTAAGGTTACTTTCAAATGTGACGCCCACAAGATTGAAGGTGTCTTTGCTCTGTAAAACTTGGCCGCTCATAAATAGAGGATGAGTATTTGATGACTCTTTTCGCGACAAGGAACATGATTGTGTTTTGGATGCATTAAAATGGACAAGATTTTTGGCGCCCCAATCCAATATTAAATTAAGATCCTGCGAAAGAGATATCTGCATCGCTCTGCGTTTGTTTTCCAAGTCAGGTTTAGTGATGGGTTTGGGAACCTGAAAACTGGAGTGAAGGGGTACTATCGTCGGCGAAACTATGAATGGAATTAGTTGTGGACGAGAGAGGTCGTTGATGTGAAGAATAAACAATGTTGGTGCAAGAACTGAGCCCTGAGGGACTCCAGCATTTACTTGGTGAAAGCTTGAAGAATGGCCGTCCACAATAACTGATATACGTCGATCAGATAGATAATTAGAGAGCCAAGTACAGAGTTTAGTGGAAAGACCATAGGAGGGAAGTTTATTAAGAAGTGCGGCATGCCAGACCTGGTCAAAAGCTTTGGATATATCAAGAGCAACGATCTGGGACTCACCTAGAAACACAAGCGACTTATTCCAACAGTGTGATATGAAGGAAAGAAGATCTGCTGTAGATCTTTTCGCTTGAAGTTATTTCAATCCAATAATATAAAAACTTAGTAATACGCCAAAGGGAAGCTGGGCCAATGGTTGCGTCTTAAAAATGTGGTAAATAGTTTACTAAAAATGTGGTAAACAGTTTACCTAAAAACTTACTGATAAACTTGTTAGAAAACTGAAAAAGTTTTTTAATAAAAAATAAAATGTCTGATGGACATTTTAAAGTTTGACATTACTTTTGAAAAATTAACTGGTAAAAGATACACCTAGTAGGTATCTTAACCAGGTAAAAAGAATAGTAAAAATGTTTAGCCATATAATAAAGTATGTTATGCTTTATTTGTTTTCTGGAAGATTAAATTTAAACAAAATAGTATTTGGGTTTTCTTCAGAGTAAAATTAAAAGTTTTTCTTAACACTTTAAAAAATTAAAACTTTTATATATTATGAAGAATTATTCTACTCTTACAAATAATAAAATTATGATTTTTAC
Source organism: Listronotus bonariensis (assembly GCA_014170235.1). Taxonomy (NCBI): domain Eukaryota; kingdom Metazoa; phylum Arthropoda; class Insecta; order Coleoptera; family Curculionidae; genus Listronotus; species Listronotus bonariensis. The sequence continues at coordinate 257,788 of JACEGR010000323.1, read as the reverse complement.
TTTTGATTTCAACCCTTTTTTGTATTTATTGGTTATAGATAGGAAAGGCGCCTTTTTTGCTTCAAATATTTTTGAGTCTCATATATGTGTTACATTTATAAGAGGTGATTCATTTAGAGGTACTTTTTCTAGTACGTATTTTTGGATAGTTGAGAGGGTCCAAATTTCAAACTGTTATGGTATTTGTGCTAAGTACTGTTTGACGATTTATCGTGGAAAGACTTAGCCCCCTGCACTACGTCTAAAACTTGTTTAACTGTATTATGAAAATCATCGTTCTCCGAGAAATGTGTTTCGTGCGCTTCGGGCATCTTATGACCCAGACCATTGGCTGTACCATTACAAAAATTTGGACTCCAATTTTTATCATTGAATAATAATTGACTAAATAGCCACATCCAGCACGTAGTGCAGAAAACATAGCGGCAGTAGCTAAAGGGTATGTCATAATTCTAACGAATTGATTTGGCGCTCGGAAATTGGAGTTTAAGAACAGACCATGGTAGGCGCAGTTAAGACCAACATTTTTTTATCTTTGGACAAACCACGAAGGCTAAAAGCCTAAATACTAACGTACCGTGGGTGTCTTAAGCGAGGTAAGAGGGAGTTTGTTGACACTGGACTTAAATACTTGAAGATTTGGGGGAAGGAAAGACCTTCGCGGGCAGCAGGTTCCACAATCTAGAATATAAAAGGATAAAAGAAAGAACAAAGTGGGAAGTTTGGGGCCTGTCCAGTTGGACCGTATAGGGATGCTTACGCGCGGAACCACGAGTTTCTCTGTTGGGAACCGCGAGTGAAGGAACAATACTGGACAATTCTTCAGAGCAGAAACCATGGAAGTACCTATAAAAAGCGATAAATCCCCCACAGCCCGACGATGGGCAAGAGAGGGAAGCCTTTCTGTAAGTGAAGAGTCATTAATGAGACGAATAGCTCTTCTTATAGAATTAAGAATGTTATGGGTTGTGGGGGACGCCATGCCCCAGATATGAGAACAATATTCCAAGGGAGGTCGGATTTGGGACACATATAAAGTGTATAAATTAGAAGGGGAGAAATACTTTTTGCTCGAAAGAGAAATCCAAGCTTTTTTGGAGCTGCAGTGGCTATAGATACAATATGTTTATGCCAGTTAAGGTTACTTTCAAATGTGACGCCCACAAGATTGAAGGTGTCTTTGCTCTGTAAAACTTGGCCGCTCATAAGTAGAGGATGAGTATTTGATGACTCTTTTCTTGACAAGAAACATGATTGTGTTTTGAATGCATTAAAATGGACGAGATTTTTGGCGCCCCAATCCAATATTAAATTAAGATCCTGCGAAAGAGATATCTGCATCGCTCTGCGTTTGTTTTCCAAGTCACATTTGAAAGCCATAATCTTTCAAAAAGAAATGTAAGATATAGTTCTTCCGTATAATTATAAATATTACTTAATAAAAATTTTTTTCAATTTTTTATTTTTCTTTTAAAAAAGTAGCTTGTAATAAATCATCCCTTAATTCGCTTAAATAAAAAAAATACCTTGATCCGGCACTGATTGTAATAAAAGGCATTTTCTATGCATGGAAACAGTGTGCTATTTGGTATTTTCACATGTGGTCTTGGGAAAACATTTTATTTTGTGAAAAAGCGTTAAAGTTATTGTGCTTTCTATTGTATTAAAGTAAAATATTTTAAAGTATGTTCGGAGCCAAAGTGTTAAGCTTAACTATTGTGGCTATTGATTATTTTCAAATGCTTTGTTAAACTCGACAGGGTGGGTCCAAACAAAAAATCGCGTTCCGATATTTCAATAAACTTGCAAAGTCATTAGAACTGGGATGCAAAAGTTTTAACAAAAGCAATTTTAGCTCTTAATACCGTCAAATTTGTAGTTGATGAAGGATCGTTTACAACGGGAGACTAAAGCTATTGACCTATTTATTATTTTGCCTTATTTTAACACCAATAAAGAAAGTTTCTTTTTTTCTATAAGGGTATTTATCACTTCAGGGAACTTGTCGCGAAGGGACAAAAAAGAGACACTTTACTAGAAATTTAAAAACATATACCGGGTGCTTCCATTGAAATACGATATCGTAGGCCCAAAACAAAATTTACGCAATGATTACGACTTACGGTACTTGTTAAATATATTTATAGTGAAAACATTTTAAAAGCGCAAATTCGGTACCCATTAAAAATAATACAAAAATACATAAAAAAGGCCGCCTGCATTCGGACTATTTTATACAAAGGCGCCGCTATCCTTTACAGTGACGCGCCGATACATTATGGGATAGAAATCCATTATTTTGGCCAAAAAGCAACTTTGAAACTTTAATGGCTCATGCTGTGTATTTTAAAGTAGATGCTCCAAGCTACATGTACAAAAAATTATAAAAGGATATGACAACTTTCATTGCGGTAATAAGAAACTTAAAGATGTATTTTAAGTAAACATTAATATACAACATTTAATCTAGTAAGTTTATTATTAGCCTTGTTTACTAAAAAAGTATAAGAGTTTAAATAATAAGAGCTATTGTTGGCTTCCAATGCAGTCTCGCGAAGTCTTGCTACTTTTGTCAAAGATTTTTTACCTTTTTCTTTATTAGTTTTTGTTGCCTTGCTACTTTTTGCTACTTTTGAGTGTAAGGACAGATACAAGATTTTTTTTAAATAATTTACAAGGTTTTCCATTTTTTAAATTTATATGTTTTGTCCTACACTGTACATCTTAAAAGATAAAAGTATTCTGATGAAAGATATGGATTCTACAGAATCTACCCAACAAAACAGTGTTTTTTTATTTATTTTACACGTTAAAAAATAAAGAAAGTTGGCAAGATGTAACTCTATTACGCTTCTAAGAATAATTTAAAATTATTTTTCAGATTTGGAAGGTCATATTTTCGAAAGTAATTGAGATAGACACATCAAATGTAGTATTTTTTAAAGCTTTTTAAAAGAATATTCCATTTAGAAAATCATACCAATTGTCGTACCCTGTATATTATATAACATAATAATCATCGGATTACTGATTAGAATACTACCGAATTAACCAAACAAGATAATATATTAGTTTATTTAGTACAATAAAAAATATTAATGTTAAGGGGGTGTGTGTGCTTCTCTGAATTACTGTGTAATGAAATAATAAATAAAAATAAAAAAAAGCATTTTAAATACAACCTTTTATTTAAAATAGCCTAAAACCATACTATTTGTATATATATTTTTAACTTAAAAACTATATTATTATGTTGTTTTTTTGCGTACTTTTAAATATAAATTACAAACCTTTAATACTCTACCGTGAAGTCATTAGTAAGAAGCTTTTGCAGTATCGGTGCACTACAATCTAATGAATATTCAACAAATATGCTAATAAGTAAATCTTAGAAAACATTTACTAAAATAATTTTATTTCATTGGTACGTTAAACAAACTGGAATAATATATTGTTGTTTGTAATAAATAAATAAATAACGGTCTAAACCATATTACCACCCAACACAAAGTTGCTTTTCAGCCTTTTAACATGTTAATAAAATTTTTAAGCAGAACAAAAATTAAACAACATGCCATAAATCTAAAAATCATCAAATAAAATTCAACGAATAGCACATAAATTTAATATTCGCACAATCTTTAAAACTCAAAACACTATTAGATTTCAATTAACAAAAACAAAACCATACAACTTAAATGAAAATACAAAAAATGTCATTTATAAAATACCTTGCAAATGCAATAAGTTTTATATAGGTGAAACTTGTAGACCATTAGCTAACCGTATAAAAAAACACAGATCATACATTAAAAACACAGAATTTCATAAATCAAAAATCGGCCAACACGCATTTGATAACAATCATAGAATAAACTGGGATGCTTCGAGCATTTAAGCAAAGGAAACTTGTTGTAAAAAACGTAAAATCAAAGAAAGTGCGTATATATTAATAAATAAAGATAATTGTGTAGCATCAATTTCAGTTAATTTAAATAACACTTGGTTGCCTTTGCTTGATACTGAAGTATCTTCAGGAACACTAAAAATTAACTAACTATTCACCTTTTTGTAATATTAACAATAAATACACCAACAACCAGTTATCTATGTCACTATGACACTATAACCAAACAAACATATTTGACATTTAATGTCAAAGAGATTTCAAAATCTCCTAAAAAAAATATAAAAAATTTAAAATTTAAAACCTAAAAATAGTTAATTTTTATTTTTATTATTTGTATTAAATTTATCTTGACAACGGTGGCAGATTTGCCACCGAAACGTCGATTTTAAAGTATCTTTTTACTTGGTTTAATTTTTTTGGTTTTTAGTACTTTTAATTTACTTTTTGGCGAGTACCCAACTAATTACTATCCATGCCATAAATCTAAAATCCCATTAACATTAGATTTAAATTCGGTAATGTAATGTTCGGGTATTTTATAAATTCTTATATTATATTTGATATCAGAAAAAAAGAAACTGTCAATTATTATAGTTTTTAAAATTTAAATTAAAGGGTTATTAGAAAAATAAAACTCTTAACTTTTAACTTATGCAAAATCAAGTGATGTATGATATGCATTTACATATGTAAATGCATATCATACATCATTGTATAATGATATGCCATTTATAAGGTTTAAAAAATGGGTTCCAAAATAAATAATAAAGCTTAGGATAACATTATCTATCAACAATAAAAAATATACTATAAAGGATTAAAGGTAACATATAGTTGCAATGGTGCGGGTAAAAATATTTCTATTTTTTATGAATATGCACGTCGTGTCAGCTTGATGTGTTCGATGAAATTTCTATATGTTTAACACTAGCAGGTAGATATAAGACATAAACGCCTGCAAGAAACATCTTCCTGATAGGATAACGCATCGCATCACTTTGCTTAGACCGTCTCCTTTCGACGTATTGGCAAATTTGCTCATAAAAATTTTGATGTGTTACGGCGTATATACATTTTTTTATTAATATGACAGCAAGACTATTCTAATCTTATTTGTTATTAGGAAGTTAATTTACCCTGAATTAAAATACTTTTCTACAGATAATTTCAAAATTTATAAAATGATCTAAAGAGTTAAAAATCCTTTAATCTTAAGGTAATTTTCTAGAAACCTGCGGCAACTCCGATTTTAACGAAATTTGGTATACGGGGTTTTTTGGGGCGCTAATCACGAATTCGAAAGGCGGAAACGTTTCGTTCTCGAGATATTCATCATCAAATTTCAAATTTGAACTAAGCTTATTTTTACTATATTTCCCCTTCTTTTTGCACACAATTCTTGATGTAAAGCTAAAGTGTCACAAAATATTTGATTTTCACCTTTAAAACCCCGTTTTTCTACGTTTTTTACATTATTTTTGCATTAAATTGCAACCATACATACACATAGGGCGTCATGGCAAACTGGGATTGAAATGATTTTTAAAGTATAGCTATGCAATTTAATGCAAAAATAATGTAAAATACGTAAAAAAACGGGGTTTTAAAAGACAAAAAATCAAATATTGTTTGCCACTTTAGCTTTAAATCAAGAATTATGTGCAATAAGAAGGGGGAATATTGTAAAAATAGGATTAGTTTAAACTTGAAGTCTGATGATGAATATCTCAAGAACGAAACGTTTCCGCCAAAAAATCTTTTAGATTCGTGATCAGCGCCCCAAAAACCCCCGTATAACAAATTTCGTTAAAATCGGAGTGCCGCAGGTTTCTAGAAAATTACCAATCTTAACATTAACTTTTCAATTTTTTTTTTAAATTCTATAAAAAAATCTTTAAATTTTACTAAACATGGATTTGTTCTGTTTTATAAGTTACTGCAACCGCTCTGCTTAATGGGCAACGTAATTTTACGTCTGGGTGACGTCAGCCACACGGGACCTACATAGTAACGTGGGTTCTAATATACGTCCCCACCCAGGAGAGGCGCATGTAGCCCTATCAACTGGCTAGGTTCCGCAAGCCTACGGTTGCATAGGAAAAGGTTAAGTGTGTTTGGGCCCCTTGATCTTTGCTGGACTTGTTGGACAGTGTTGATTCATTTTGTACTTTGACCGTTTTTGTTGGGCTAACTACTAAATACTAAGTATTTTGGCAAAGCCAGACATTTGTTTATTCTAAAAAGTATCCAGTTGTAAAATTAAAGTAGGACAAGAAAATATTTTTACTACCATTTTATTGGTAAAAATTATTATATACCTATTTTTGTATTTGTTGTTTTGAAATAAATAGACAAATATTTACACTTTCTCTTTATTTTAAAATATTTCTATTCATTATCCTAAAATATTGTTTCACATTTTTATTGTGTTGCTTCTAGAATATTCTGAAATATTTTACTGACGGATTACAGGATCTAAAGGCATAATCCCGAATAATCAAAGCTAGCGGTCCTGTCTGGAATAATGAGAAACGAGCCTAAAGTATTTTTCATTATATTTTGTTTTATTTTTCTCCTTAACCTTAGCACTTTTTCGTATCATATGTAAAAAAAAGGATGGTTACACATTAGTATAAAGAATGTTACGTAATGTTAAAAAAGAATCAGTATACAGGGTAAGTTTTTATTTTTAATATTTAATACAGGGATCATGAAAACCGCTGCATCTACAAAGAGAGCTTAGTTTAAACAACTTTTTTTTCTTTTTAAAAAAGTTATGTCTTACTAGATATTAAAAAAATAAAAGTTTTTTGTTTAACTTGTTTTTTATCTGTAGTTAAGTTAATACTCCAAAAACAAATAAACTGTAAATAGGAAAGTTTAAATATTATTGTTTTCAATAAAAATGTAAAATGTATAGAAGGAATAGTTTAAAAATGTAAATTCGATGCTTTTTTGATAAGAAAAAAGTCAGAAAAAGTTTAAAGCAAATAAATCCGCATGTTTGTCTTCGCGGCCACCTTTGCTTTATTTCTTTTATGATATGCCGGTTGATGCAGCTAGTCATCGCACTATGGAATAGAAATTAATTTTTTGGTCAAAATTCTGAAATTTACCAATCTAACTTAAAATGAGGTGCTTTTTATTGGAACAATATTATAAATTATTACAAATGCTTTTGGGAACCTAAAACTTATTATATGTTATTATAAATTTACACCCCCTCAACATTATTATTTTTTATTGTACAAAATAAACTAAAATGTCAGCTTGTTTGGTTAATTCGGTAGTATTCTAATCAGTAATCCGATGATTATTACCTCATATGATATACAGGGTACGACAATAGGTATGATTTTTTTAAATGGAATAAATATTATATCACCGCCAAAAGAAAATCTTTCAAAATGCTTTAAAAAATACTACATTTGATGTGTCTATCTCAATTAGTTTTGGAAATATGACCATCCAAATTTGAAAAGCGTAATAAAGATACATCTTCCCTCTTTTTTTATTTTTTAACGTATAAAATAAATAAAAACACTGTTTTGTTGGGTAGATTCTGTAGAATCCATATCTTTCATCAGAATGCTTTTATCTTTTAGGATATACAGTGTAGGACAAAACATATTAAATTTTAAAATGGAAAACCTTGTAAATTATAAAAATATCTTGTATCTGTCCTTACACTCAGAAGTAGCAAAAAGTAGGAAGGCAATGGTAAGTACAAAAACTGATAAAGAAAAAGGTAAAGAAATCTTTGACAAAAGTAGCGAGACTTCGCGAGACTGCATCGGAAACACAACAATAGCTCTTATTATTTAAACTCTTTTACTTTTTTAGTAAACAAGGCTAATAATAAACTAAGTAGATTAAATGTTGTATATTTATGTTTACCTAAAATACATTTTCAAGTTTCTTATTACCCCAATAGAAGTCGTCATATCCTTTTATAATTTTGCATACGTAACGTTTTGGAGTATCTACTTTGAAATAAACAGCATGAGCCATTAAAATTTGTTGCTTTTGGCCAAAATAATGGATTTCTATCCATAGTGTATCGGCGCGTCGCTGTAAAGGATAGCGGCGCCTTTGTATAAAATAGTCCGATTGCAGGCGGCCTTTTTTATGTTTTTTTGTATTATTTTCTAAAGGGTACCGGTGCGCTTTTAAGATGTTCTAACTATAAAATTCGATATTTAATATGGTAGTCGTGTTTTAAGGTAATTTATATTACGTATCTAGGGTAATAAAATTACAAACCTATACGCATACACATGACAAATTATTTTTACAAAAATTTACTAGTGATCTGCTGCAATCGACTGAGACAGCTTTAAACTTTTGTTTTAGTATTTTTGACGAAACAAACAATACCTTTATTATTAATAATTTTTATTATAATTCAATTTATTTTTCAAAGCAAATAAAAACGTCATTATATACTTTGTCTTTTATTTAGGTATTATACCCCAAACTTCTAAAATTAAAATTAAAAAGAGCAATTTCGTGCTAAGTATCTTTTCTTCGCAATATTTTAATTAAATTATCTCTGAATAAAGCTGATTACTACCGAGATGTAATGGCACAGAAAGCTACTGATAAGAATTATTTGCAAGAACTGGAGTAAAGATGAGGAGACAGGACCAACTGAATTAATAAGACCACTTGAATTTTTAGAGCATGGTTATGAAAGAAAGTTTTACAATAAAACTGGGTCTTATTTTTAAAGTGGATGTGCTATTAAAAATTTATTTTTTGAATATCACTTTAGTGTTGACTTTCTGGAAAATTTGGAATATTTGGGATATAAAAAGTAACATAATTTAGATATCTTTGAACAGGGCGCCATCCATATTTTAATCAATTTTAAACTTGAACCACTTAAGAAATTAAAAAGTTATAAAGATGCGGATTAAAAGGGCTATAATGTTTTAAGTTTAGTTTATTTTTATATTTTTAAAATTTTATAATGATACATTTCATATTTTGGAACAAATACAGTTTTTGCAAGCAGTCTAAATTTTTTAAAAGTTTTATCATATCTGTGCCATTTTAAAACAAAATAATATTTGGCTTTACCCCAGAATAAAGATATTTATTAAATATTTTGAAAATCTTAAACTTCTCTTAGGTATATTAACTGTTCTGCTTTTGCAATAACATAATAAAAATTAAGATAACTTAAAAGAAATTAATTAATTTCTTTTAAAGAAATATCACAATTCACGAAGGCTAAAAGCCTAGATACTACAATGGGTGTCTTAACAGAGGTAAGAGGCAGTTTTTCGTCGGCAGCAGGTTCTAGAAACTTTAGAAAAGAAAGAATAAACAAAGTGGAAGTTCAAGGCATGTCCCGTTGAACCCTATTAGATTAGAATAGGGCCGGGATAACCCATGCACTGAAGCCGCTCGGCTTATTGTGCGCACTGTCTTTTTACGTCTGGGTGATGTCAGCCAGACGGGACCTACAGCCTAACGTGGGTTCCGAACCACGGTCCTATGAGCGATAACTTAAGACCTTGTCCCCACCCAGGGGCACTACTGAACCTACGAACTGAGTGGGTCCGCATGTCTACGGTTGTGCAGGACACGGCAAAGTGTGTTCCGGCGCTCTGGTCCTTTGGTGGCCTTCAGCGTCGATACATTTTGTACTTTGTCCGTATGGTGTTGAGATAACCACTAAATTTCCGACCAACTTATAAATAAGTATTTAGCCTCAGCAGGATTGGAACCCACCTTATGTCCGTTGTGAGCTCAACGACTTGTTGGACCCTATAGGAATGCATCCGAGCGTCCCAATGGGTTTTTCTGTTGGGAACCGGAAGCCATGGAAGTACCTATAAAAGCGATAAATCCCTCAGAGCCTAACGATGGGGGTAAGAACGGAACCTTTTTGTAAGTAAAGGATCATTAATGACGCAAAGAAATCTTCTTTGAATGGAATCAAAAACGGTCGGATTTGGGACACATACAAAGTGCATAAATTAGATGGTAAAAAATACTATTTAGCTTAAAAGAAAAATTCAAGCTTTTTTAAAGTTGCCGTGGGTATATAAAATGGGTTTATACCAAAAAAGAGTTTAGTTAAAAGACTATAAAAGGGTTGTTTATGGAGAAGCACGTCATGCCAGACCTGGTCAAAAGCTTTGAATATATTAAGAGCAACGATCTGGGACTTACCTAGAAACTCAAAAGACTTATTCCAGCAATGTAACACGAAGGAAAGAAGATCTGCTGTAAATCTTTTGTGGCGAAATCCATACTGCCTTTTATAAAATTTTGTGTTTTTAAATACTTAAGGATTTATGAATTAATGAATTTTTCGATTACTTTACAAAGAACATAGAGACTTGAAATTGGTTTATAGTTAGATGGAAGAGATTTAGATCCTTTCTTAAAAGTAGGTAAAACACGTGCAGCAAATTTTAAAGAGCCGAGTTAAAATGCATGCAAGTTCTGAAGCACATTTTTTTTAAACAAATACTGGTATGACATCCAGTCCAGACGATTTCATGGTTCAAAGAGAAGAAAGAATGCGCTTAGTGTGTTTGACCTTAAAAATAACATGTACGAAAAGGTCAAGGATTGAATTGGAAAATTATTTAGCAAATAGTTCTGCCATTCCTTAAGCCGTAGAAATAATTTTATCTTCCAAAGTTAGTGGTGAAAAGATCCGGTTAAAAAATTCTTACCTGTTTTTTGGCAAAGAACTAGAAAGATTTACTGCCATTCGAACAAGAAAAAACTGTTTTTATGCTATTGTTGAAGGAATCTTTGGCTAGTACTGGACTGGTACTGGTTTCTTGTTTCATTGCTAGCCTGTCAGTTTAATGGACTAGGTTTCTGTAAAAACTTCTTGTGAGCCTAAACTTTTGAGAAGTGTAGCTTTGACACAAGATTTCGAAAACCAAGGTTTGTTATTGAATGATTTGGAGTTCTTGATGGTGTGTGCAATACATGTTTCAATGCCTAATTAAATTTAATTTAGTCAGTTGCTTGCAAATTTAAAAAGGATCATAAGAAAAAAAACAGATTGTATCCCTAGGGTAGGTGGCGAGAAGGCCCCTCAGGCCATCCCAGTCGGGTAAGTTGTAATTTTATACATATAAATGTTTTCATGCATTTATTTACGTTGGGATGTGCAACGTAAGATATAGTAACTGTGTCACGATTAAAGTCGGGGTTGGAGGTATAAAATAGATCTAAAAGATTCAAACTATAATTAGGGACTCTAGGAAAGTAGGTGGGTTCCATGATAGGGTTGTTAAGAAAGCTACTGACTGCGAAGATTTCAGCTCCTCTGTCTTAAGGGTTAGTTTTTAGAAGCTTAGAAAGAAATGCAGACAAGCCAAGAAGACATTAAAAATGATAAGACCAATTTAGAAGAAATGAAGAAAAGCCAAGAAGAAATGAAGAAAAGTCAAGAAGAAATGAAGACAAATCAAAAAGAAATGAAGCGGGAAATCAAAATCAGTCAAGCAGAAACAAGACAACAAATCGAGAAAATTCAAAAGGATATAAAAAAAGCCAAGAACAAATGAAACAAGAGCTAAAAGAAAAGATGGTAAAGATTCGAGAACATCTAAGGGGAGAATTTCAACAAAATCAAGAAGAAATGAGGCAACAAATGTTACTCGAATTAAAACTCACAAAGGAAGATGTTAAAGAAGAGATGCAAGAAATACAACAAGAAGTACAGCGACAGATTAAAAAAATATCTAATACGGGTGTCGTTACAGAATGTGGTACTTCATTAGCCTTTATGAAACCACCCACATTTGATGGTAAAGTGGTTACGTATTTCCGACAGTTTGAAGCAGCTGCCAATGGCAATAATTGCAGTCCATCAGAAAAGGCACGAGCTCTTGTACTTGCTCTTCGAGGTGAAGCCATGGAGGTTTTAAGAAACATTCCGGAAGAAAAGTAATCCGACTATCAATCTATTGTGATGTTTCTTGAAATGAGATATGGCGAAGCACATCTACAAGAAGTCTATAGGCGCAGCTTCAGGGACGAAGACAAAAATACAACGAAAGCCTCCAGGAGTATGAAGCAGATATTGTACGTCTAATTAACCTGACATATCCAGCCTACCCGGAAGAAATAAAACAAGAACTAGCTGTGAGCAGTTTCATTGAAGGTCTACGTGATTCAGATATGAATCAAGCTTTAAGAATGGCTAGAATTTAAAAAATGTCCGAAGCTCTTGCCTATGCACTTTAATTTGAGACAGCTAAGCAAACATCCAGGTATCAGCCAAGAGTTAGAAGAACGAATATTGTACCACAAGACGCCAATTTAATATATTGGTATCTGGTATTGCGATGGATTACTTCAGTAAATGGCCAGAAGTCTACCCAATCCGAAATCAAGAAGCTATCACTGTTGCTGATGTATTATTTCAACAATAGATTTGTCGCTATGGAGTTCCTAGAGAAATACATTCCGATCAAGGCAGAAACTTTGAGTCCGATCTTTTTAAGAACCTTTGTAATCTCCTGGGAATCCATAAAACAAAAACAACACCTCTTCATCCCCAGTCCGATGGTATGGTAGAGCGGTTTAACAGAACACTTGATAACTACCTGAAAATTAAAGTAAATGACCAACAAAATGACTGGGATAACTGTATACAGCCGTTTTTATTAGCATACCGCTCCGCAATTCACGAAACTACTGGCGAAACACCTGCTAAAGAAATTTTCGGAGCGGAAATATGCCTTCCAGTTGACTTGCTTACAGGACGACACCTTCCACCAATGAAGAACCAGCAGAAGACTATGTAAGTCAACTAAGTAAACAGCTACAGAGGATACATGAAGAGGTGCGTACCAAGTTACAAAAAGGAAGTGACCGTATGAAATCCCGCTATGACTTGAAAGCTAACCATCAGGGATTTGTCGTCGGTGAAAAAGTTTGATTATACAATCCAAGAAGAACCAAGGGGCGTTCACCGAAACTACAGAAGTCATGGGAGGGACCATATAAAGTGGTGACATGGCTTAATGATCTGGTGTACCGTATACAGAAGAGTCCACAGGCAAAGATGAAAGTAGAACATCTAGAAAGGCTAAGCCGTTATCAAGACAGTGAAGATACTTGATCGAGACGATCAAAACTTAGAAGGGGGCAATGTTACAGACTTTCAAAAATGTGTTTAGGCTATAGAATTTTAGAGAGTTATTATCATTTAATTTAGTTTGTTAATTTATTTACATAATTTACCTTAATTTTTCCAAGTTCTTTCATCACTTTCGAAGGTTTCCGAAAACGCCCGAATTATCCATTAATAGCTTTTATGCCATCATGTACTATGGAATTTTTACGATATTTCTCGAATATTCTAGATCATTCTTTACTCTTCCACCATACTATAAAAGGGCGACGGGAAACCTCCGATCAGTTAGTACAGATTCGACTTTTGTGCTGTAAACTTCGAGACATTGACAATTTAAGATTTTGCCGTTATTGTAACCATAGTTACGTTACATTGTTAATAAAGGTATAAAAACGAAGGCACGTGTTTTTATACGAGGTCTTTGGAACAATACTATCGATCTTTGTTAAAAGATAGTCAAAGAATTCGACATAGAAATTATTGGATAAGCACAGGTAAAAACAGCAGATAATTATGGTGAAAGACATAAGAGGAAGTTTGAGCCAAAGGATATCAGGCCCACCCGATTCAAGTATAGAAACTTAAGCACAAGCCAGATCGTTGCGAACGTAAGCACATACGCCGCCATGTGGGCGAAAAGACGAAATAAGTTCGTAGCCTGGAAAAAAAAGTGGCTGGTTGAAGTTTTAGAACTAATTTAAGTCTCGTTTAAAAACAATATATGGGGCATAGATGAGTGAAGGTTATGGTGAACAGAGTTTATATTGGTGTTAGGCCAACATTTGTTGGAAAAGGAAACTTCTCGCTGATGGCCTCCTGGTTGCACCCTTCGCCCGATGATCCGAATGGAGGGGTATTTTACTTCTAAAACACTTTACTTCCGGGTAAATATCAAAAAGTAGGAAACATTTTCATGTTCTAAAGTGATTTGCGATCAAAATGAGTCAGTTCTCTGTATTTTAGCATAAGGAATCTTTTTGTTCACTTTTAGGTAATAATTAATAAATAACTTTATATAAATTACAACAACACAAGCAGGTGATTTTACAAGAAAAAAACTCAAAAGATGTATTTTTGTATTAAAAAAGACGCTTCCTACCGTTTAATTTTTATTAAGCTACATTAAACATTTCTTGATAAGTGAGTTTTAGGAAATTAAAAATTTTCCAAGTAAATTGGCGAAATTAGCTGAGCGTAGCTAATTAGAAATAAAAAGTTTTTAAAATTACTCGCAGCTAGTCCCACAAAATAAAAGGATTTCCATTTTAATTACCAGTCATTTTTCAAAATTCTTTTGCATCGAAAATATAATTATGATAGTTTCGAAGCTTTTACAAAATATAAGTTTTAAAGTTCCATTAATTTTTAAATTATCCATCATGGTAAATGAATTGATTTAAAATAGGTAGCCATTTAATATAAAACTAAAAATTTGTTATTTTTGCATTCACAGGTAGAAATATAATTTATACAAGGTGTTTTAAATTTAAAGCGCACCATTAGGATCTCGAAAACAATAAGAGATACAGGGTTGAATAAATTCAGGCAAAGCTAAGCATTTTATTACTTAGGAATGCTTTTTTTTTTAATTTTATATACAGGGTGTTTTTAAATTGCGGTAAAAAAATTTAAAGTCTTATTTATGAGCTATTTTTATATAAAAAAAGTTTATATAAACATGGGTTTGCCATTCTCAAGAAAAAGGGTGTTAAATTTTTCAAAAAACTTACAAATTTCCAGAACACTTTGTTAGACAAAATATAAACGCTATTAAATAAGGTTTTTGTTATTGTTGTTACATAATACAAGGGGATATTATTAAAAACCCGATTTTTTTAATTAAAGTTTAACACCATGTATCTTTTTTATCTTTCGACAATCCACGAAGACTAAAAGCCAAAATAGTAACGTACCGTGGTTGTCTTAAGTAAAGTAAGAGTGAGTTTGTTAACACGAGACTTAAATACTGGAAGATTTGCGGACGATGGTTAGACGTCCCGGGGTAGCAGGTTCCACATTCTAAAAACTCTAGGGATAAAAGAACGAACCTTTTTTGTTTGACCTCCGGAGAGTGCGGACGTGCGTAGAGGACTACAAAGTTCTTCCCGGAGTGGCGGCTAGAGGTGTCGTACGAACGTTTTTACCTTCGGGGACCAAGGAAAGATTCACGCTAAATTGACGGCATCTTTCTTCTGGATCTAAGCGCAGTGAGCGAAGATTCCTATAAGCTGAGGGTATCCTGG
Organism: Listronotus bonariensis; assembly: GCA_014170235.1. Taxonomy (NCBI): domain Eukaryota; kingdom Metazoa; phylum Arthropoda; class Insecta; order Coleoptera; family Curculionidae; genus Listronotus; species Listronotus bonariensis. The sequence continues at coordinate 242,514 of JACEGR010000323.1, read as the reverse complement.
TTGGTGGTGAACATGAACACGAGGTATTTCTCAAATGGCGGGAAATAGATGGGCGTGCCATGGGAACTGTCAGTGGTGAAAGTGAAGGTTATACCTAACACCAGTAGCAGATCTTGGTTTGACAGACGACAATTTATGCATTGCATCGATTATTAAATTATTTGTTTTCTTTTTGGAATTTCAGGGAGCTACGAGCTCGATTATCCAGATTTTCCGTCGACGAAACCCTGGAAAGCATAGCTTGGAAGGGGGAGAGTGGTGGATTGGACCTGAAGGGACCAAAACCAAGAAAAAAAAATAGAAATAGAAAAGAACGAACAAAGTGGAAAGTTTGGTGCATGCGTACGTGCGGCACTACAAGTTTCTCTGTTGGGAAACGTGAGTGGAGTTATTATACTAGACAATTCTTTAGAAAAGAAGCCAAAGAAGTACCTATAAAAAAGCCATAAATCCCCGACAGCCCGGCGATAGGCGAGAGAAGGAAGCCTTTCCGTAAGTAAAGGATCATTAATGAGGCAAACAGTTCTTCTTTAAATGGAATCAAGAATGCTAAGGATTGTGGAAGACGCCTTTCCCCAAATATGAAAACAATATTCCAAAGGCGGTCGTATTTGGGACACATAAAAAGTGGATAAGTTAGAAGTTTTTGGCTCGAAAGAGAAATCCACGCTTTTTTGAAGCCGCCATGGCTACGGATACAGTGTGTTTGTGCCAGTTAAGGTTATTTACAAATGTGTAAAAGTTGTAGAGTTTCAACTCATATTGAAGGCTTTTGTATGGAAAGAATTGATGGTTATGTAATGGGTAGCAAATGTCATTTTTAACATCAAATTTAAAATAAGTCAAAGAATAGGTATAGAACCAACGATTTATAGAACATTATACATATTTTCTGTTTAAAATTTTACGCAGTATCTTAAAAAATAAATAATACATAGGTTGTTCCATTTAAAATAAGGAAGTTGACATTAATTTCCGGTATAACCAGAAGTGATAGAAGTGTCAAAATATTTTAGTTGTATGTCCCCCATCGACTTCATAAAGTTACCAAAATTTCAAAATTTTCTAAAGCCTACTTTCTGAGAAATCAATCGCAGCAGTTTCCGGTGTATTGTAACCACTACTTGGGTACCTATTAAGGTGCGTTTACACCAGACAAGCGAGTGCTCATTTTAACCCCATTCTATTAAATTTGTTTAGGGTAAACAGACTAAGAGCATTCTTTTGTTGTTTTTATTGCTGGAAATAAATAGCGTTCGTAGATCAAGAAAGAATGTTTTTGTTCTAGCTCTAGCTCTTTATTCGTTCGATGTAAACGCACCTTTAGAAGGTACATTATTAGTCATGAGTTCCAACCCCTTGGAAGATAAAACATTTTAGGGTGCATGGCCCAAATATATAAGAAGTCCAGTGTTTTTGTTATTTAAAAGAAATGACAAAAACTTCTTAATAAAAGTTGTAGAGTTTCCAAATAGGCATATACTAAAAATATTTTAATGTATACAAAGTGTCCCAAAAACAATTTTCAAAATACTAACCTCACAACAATACGTTTTTTTGGGACACTCTGTATACATCGAAATATTTTTAAGACATGCCTATTTAGAAACTCTACAACTTTAATTTAAGACTTTTTGTTATATACTGGTAAATAACAGAAATATTTGACTTCTTTGGGCTATTGGGCCACCCCAAAGATTTGTCTGCCAAGGGGTTGGAACTGTCAAAACTCTGACGATTGAGAAAATATCTTCTAATAGGTACCAAAGTAACATTATGACATATAAAAGTCAGCTTAAAAAAATGACCAAAGTTAAGTTTCAATTTATTAACCTTTGGTACCTGGTACCTGCCAAGGCCACTATGAGTCAAACTTCATAGTCTACCATCATTTGTACTTATGTTGGAAGCATATACTGACAGCTTTCATAAAATAGCATATGTAGATTCAGTACTAGCACCAACTTAGTTTCTTCTTCACATCAACGACCTTCTTTCTTCCTCAACCAATCCCATTCATAGTTCAATTTAATGCATCCAAAACACAATCATGTTCCTTGTCGCGAAAAAAATCATCAAACACTCACCCTTTGCTTATGAGTGGCCAGGTTTTGCAGAGCGGGGACACATTTAACCTTGTGGGCGTCACATTTAAAAATAACCTTAACTGGCATAAACACATTGTATCTATAGCCATCGCGGTGTCAAAAAAGCTTGGATTTCTTTTCCGAGCCAAAAAGTATTTTTCCCCTTCCAATTTATACACTTTGTATGTGTCCCAAATTCAACCCTCTCTGGAATATTGTTTTCATGTCTGGGGAATGGCATCCCCTACAACCCTCAGCATTCTTGATGCCATTCAAAGAAGGGCTGTTCGTCTTATTAATGATCCTTTACTTACTCAAAGACTTCCTTCTCTTGCCCATCGTCGAGCTGTGGGAGATCTATCGCTCTTCTATAGATATTTTTACGGCTTCTGCTCCGACGAATTATCCAGTATAGTCCCTCCTCTTGCAGCTCCCAACAGAGAAACTCGTGGTGCCGCACGATGCATCCCTATACGGTCCAATTGGACAAGCCCCGAACATCCCATTTCGTTCGTTCTTTTATCCCTAGAGTTTCTAGACTGTGGAACCTACTGCCAGCGGAGGTCTTTCCTTCCCCCAAATCTTCAAGTTTTTAAGTCCCGTGTTAACAAACTTCCTCTTGCCCTGCTTAAGATACCCACCGTGCGTTAGTATTTAGGCTTTCAGCCTTCGTGGATTGTCCAAAGATAAAAAAAAGATATGTCGCTCACGGGCTCTTGGACTACCAGTGTAAATTAAAAAAAAATTAAAAGACAAATTACAGCATTGTTCCTTGAGTCGACCCTTATCTTTAAGTTAAAAAAACGTTTTCAAAGTGTCATTAAAATTTTAAACTTGTTTAAAAACTTCATGTAAATTGCTTAATAATAACACCTTATTTTAAGTCCACCCTGAGTCAAAATTAATTCTAACATAATTAAAGTTTCACTTTCGCTGACACTTTTAAAAGTTACCAGAATATAACCGAAATTTTCGCTGTTTTTGTGCTTCCTTAATTAGCTACTAATTGAATTCTGAGCAGGCCGAGATATTATCGACTTACCCTTTGCCCTACTTCCAAACCCGATTAAACGCAGGTTAGACACTCATTTCCCCAAATTGTTATCCCCGTTGGGGATTTGAAAATAATAAATATCCCCTTAAAAACAACATCGACCACTGAAAACTAAGCTTACAAGTACACCGGTCAACCAAAAAAAAAATAGTAAAAGAAAAATTTCGGATTATTCTATTCACACAACGTTTCGGGCAGTACTAACTCTGTCCGTTCTCAAGTGTTTTTTTTTTAAATCTTTGGACAAACCACGAAGGCTTAAAGCCTAAATACTAACGTACCGTGGGTGTCTTAAGCGAGGTAAGAGGGAGTTTGTTGACACGGGACTTTAATACTTGAAGATTTGGAGGGGAAGGAAAGACCTCCGCTGGCAGTAGGTTCCACAGTCTAGAAACTCTAGGGATAAAAGAACGAACAAAGTGGGAAGTTCGATGCCTGTCCAGTTGCACCGTATAGGGATGCATACGCGCGGAGCCACGAGTTTCTCTGTTGGGAACTGTGAGTGGAGGAACTATACTGGACAATTCTTCAGAGCAGAAACCATGGAAATACCTATAAAAAGTGATAAATCCCCCACAGCCCGGCGATGGGCAAGAGAGAGAAGCCTTTCTGTAAGTGAAGGATCATTAATGAGACGAATAACTTTTCTTTGAATAGAATCAAGAATGCTTAGGGTTGTGGGAGACGCCATGCCCCAGATATGGGAACAATATTCCAAGGGAGGTCAGATTTGGGACACATATAAAGTGTATAAATTAGAAGCGGAAAAATACTTTTTGGCTCGAAAGAGAAATCCAAGATTTTTGGAAGCTGCCGTGGCTATATATACAATGTGTTTATGCCAGTTAAGGTTACTTTCAAATGTGGCGCCCACAAAATTGAAGGCGTCTTTGCTCTGTAAAACTTGGCCGCTCATAAGTAGAGGATGAGTATTTGATGACTCGTTTCGCGACAAGGAACCTGATTGTGTTTTGGATGCATTAAAATGGACGAGATTTTTGGCACCCCAATCCAATATTAAATTAAGATCCTGCGAAAGAGATATCTGCATTGCTCTGCATTTGTTTTTCAAGTCAGGTTTAGTGATGGGTTTAGGAACCTGAAAACTGGAGTGTAGGGTACTATCGTCGGCGAAACTGTGAATGGAATTAGTTGTGGACGAGAGAAGGTCGTTGATGTGAAGAAGAAACAAGTTGGTGCCAGAACTGAGCCCTGGGACTCCAGCATTTATTTGGTGAAAGCTTGAAGAATGGCCGTCCACAATAACTGGTATACGTCGATCAGATAGATAACTAGAGAGCCAAGTACAGAGTTTAGTTGAAAGACCATAAGAGGGAAGTTTATTAAGTGTAAACTAAACCTAATTCCTAAAGCTACTGAGTTTATATACACTGGGGAAGATCATTCACCCGTGATGGAGTTGGGTTCGGTCAAGCGTGGGGTTGTTCACTTAAAGCGCCGGCATTAGTACGCTTTAATAGTGGTTTCCAAATGTTTGGTAGGTCCACACATGGATTGCTAAAAACATAATTATTGTTTTAAATAAAGACGGCTTCCTTAAATTTGCGCTTTCTCCAATGTGGTTCTCTGTGAACAACCCGTGCTTCTGAACACTTGATATTGTGTTGTTAAGACTAAACATGGTCAGCAATCCATGATTTCGAAGTTTTCCTCCTCTGTGTGTGTTGTTTGTGCTCTGCCAGTCTTATATTTAAAGGGCGTTTTGTTTCTCCAATGTACGACCCCCACATTGGCAGGGTACCTAGCAGATACAATCTTTCTCTTGTGTGGACAAATCGGGTTTTGTTTTTGTCAAAAAGCTTCGGAACGTAGATCCAGACTTAAAGACGGTTTTAATTCCATATTTCTTTGCTATTCGTCTAATCTTTTCGGACGTTTTACATATGGAATTGTTAAAAGAGTGAAAGTATCTTGCTCAGGTAGTCACAGTGGTGGTTCTACATTACAACTATTTATAATTCTATTTATAGATTTCTCAGCATAACCATTCTGAAGCAAATCCATTTTGATATTTTCTAGTTCTGTATCCAGGGTTGCTTTGCCGCTGCATATTGTGGTTGCGCGTTTATATAGCGTTTTTATTATTTCCAGTTTGGTTTCTTTAGAATGGTTTGATTAAAAATTAAGATATTGTCCCGCGTGCGTGGGTTTCCTATATACAGATGTGTTAGTTGTTCCATTAGACCTACCGACGAGAACATCCAGAAAAGGCAGAGATCCATTTTTTCTCTTTTTCTATAGTAAATCTAATGAATTTATTTATTGAGTTAAGGTGGTTAAAAAAACAGTCTAGTTGTCTGTCTGTTCCATTCCAGATTATAAAAGTATCGTCGCCAGATTTTTGGTTTGACGGTTGCGGTGTTAATAGCATGAGTTTCAAACCACTCCATGTAAAATGTTCGCTATCACTAAAGAGAGTGGGCTTCCCATCGGTAGGCCATCGTCTTGGGCATAAAACCTATCTTTCACTTGAAAAGAGGAATTATGCAGACAGCACCTCAGGAGTTCCATCACACCCTCCAGGGGTAACAAACTTCTTAGTTAAAATGATGTGTCATCCCTTTATCCTAAAGGAATCATTAGACATTGTCGAGCCTACACTTAAATTTTTATTTTTTGATTTTGTCGAATTTCTGTTAATAAGTATATATAATAAAAATATGGCGCGTCATTGCTTTTTCCAAAAATAAAAATTATTTTTAAAATCATTATTTATTTTGCAACAAATTTGACTTCTCGACTTTTTTTTCCTGAATGCACAGTTTTCGCGTAAAAAAAAACTCAAAATAGGGCACCAGCATACTAGTTCAAAATACACACAACGCCAAAAGTCTTGGACCCCCTGTATATTTGGGTTATATAGAATCCTACATGTTTTTCAGTATCAGATAAAAATATTCTTCTATTTACAAAATAAAAAAAAATCACAAACTTATTAAGAAATAAGAGTTTTTGTGATTTTTGCGAAGATTTAAAATTGTTTAGTTTTAACTGAAAATGCCAGGACGTGAAATTTCTGATTATAACAGAGCAAGAATGATTGCTCTTCATGATCACCATATTTCAGCCAGTTTAAATATTCCAAGATCTTCTGTAAGTCCAATCATCAACGAGTATCATGAAACTGGAACTGTGGAAAGGTTGCCTCGTAGTGGACGGCCACGTGTTTCTACCGAAAGGGAGAACATATATGTTATCCAATTTACCCGCCGAAATCGGAACGCAACGGGCCAAGCCATAAGAGATTATTTCCAAGGTACGTTACACCGCGTAATTTCCGTAAATTTAAAACATTGCTAAGGCTTTGTTATACAAAGTGGTAACCAACACAGTCACATTTTTGGCCAAATTTAAGGTTATATTAAATCTACAACATAAGAGAATATTTTGTTTTAACCACATAAGTTTGTTTATTAATAAATTATTGCCAGGAGACGTTTCCGCAATTTGATTACATATTTGTAATTTAAGAAAATACAGAGGAATATTTTAAAGTAGTACATTTTTGCCCAGTTTTAGTTTAAAATAAGGTAATTTTATCTGGAATCGATTCTTAATCACTAAAATAAGGGTCATTATACCAAATAAATATACTCCTTGATAAAATAACCGGACAAATAAAATTTAGTTAAAATTAATTAATCTTAAATAACTTCTTGTTTTTTCACCAATTTTAATTATCTTTTGTCTAGTGACATCTTTTACCAAGATTATTGTTTATGGAAATTGTAATAAGTTTTATAGGATTCGGTGTTAAACAGGGAAGAGCCAAAGTTGCATTTGGACACAACCCTGTGGAATAATTTCATGTTACCGTTTTTAACCAGTGTATTGGATTTTAAAGCCCCATCTTTTCTTAACATTCATCAAAATCTATATTAACATTTTTATTATAAAATGAAACACAAATGTTTAAAGAAGACAAAAATATTTGTGTGTAGGGTGTTTTTTTAACGATGATATAACTTTAATCTATAAAAAATATGAAAGTAAATATATTGTGATCGAAAACATAATGCTATGTAAAAGAACAACTTATTACATTAACGTTTAAAAATTATTTGCGGCATGTGGCCACCGCGGCAGTCTACCAGATAGGCTACTCTTTTAGTCCAATTCTGAGTGACTTTTTCGAGTACTTCCGGTCGTATATCATGAATAACACGAGTAATGTTGGCTTCTAAGGCTTCTATCGTTGCTGGTTTATCAGCATACACTAATGACTTGACGTAGCCCCACAGAAAATAATCTAGGGGCGTCACATCACAGGATCTGGGTGGATAGGTAACAGGTCCATTTCTCGAAATTAATTTGTCGCCAAACCTTGTTTGCAACAAGGCGATAGTTTACATGTAGCGCCATCCTGTTGCATCCACATCTCGTCTGGATCAATATCATCCATATTTTAAAACAAATATTCATGAATCATGGTTCGGTAACGTTCTGTCCAGCCTCATTTTTAAAAAAATAAGGTCCGATGATCCCATTAGCATGTAAACCACACCACACGGTCATTTTTTCTGAATGTAATGGAGTCTGTTGGATTTCCTGTGGATTAGCATCACACCATATCCGGCAATTTTGTTTATTCACAAATCCAGAAAGCCAAAAATGAGCCTCGTCGCTAAACAGAATCTTACGATAAAACAACGGGTCACCTTCCAGCTGTCCTAATGCCCAGTTAGCGAAACGACGACGCAAGCCATGATCTTGCGGCTTTAATTCTTGCACCAGTTGGATCTTATAGGGGTATAGATCACTGGCAAAATTTGCCAGGTAGTTGACGGACAGAGCCCAACTTGTTGCGACCGACGACGAATGGATAACTTTGGATTCTCTTCCACACTTTCACGCACACCGGCAACATTTCTTTCATTACGCACATTCCTTCGACGTAGTGGTGTTTTCACATCGTGTAAAGAGTACGTGGTACGAAATCTATCCACAGTACGACGAATTAGTAACTCATATGGACGATCGTGTGGCCCATAAAATTCACGAAGTCTTCTATGAGTCTGGCGAACTGATGACTGATTTTCAAAGTAAATTTGGATAATTCGGTAACGTTGGTCAAGCGTAAGTTTATTCATGATGATTTGCCAAAGTATACTGAAAATAAATTTTATGAACAGTGTCAGATTGACAGTTAAGTCTGACAGTTGTTGCCATGTAAAGATCTATCCAACCTAAAAAAACACCTACTTTAACACTTTTTGTATTTTTTTTTATTTTTTATAATAAAAAATAAATACAAATACTAGTTTGCCAAGTTGGTTTCGTGGTTATTAAATTAGTAACCAGATTTTTGTTGTTTCTTTAAATTTACAAGGTACCAAAATTTTAAGTCGATCTGAGCAAAACTCTTTATATTATTGTTTAGTTCAGAGCCCCGTTTTTTAATCATAGGTACAAAATGGCAAATTTTTTTTCTTTTTTTAAGCAGTTTTTAAAAAATAAAACTATCGATTTTTTTTGCAACAATAGAAAGATTTAAGCTAAGTAAATACGAAAATATCATATGTTTTTTAGTTGAACGGAGTTTACTGGTGATAAAATAAACAGTTTGTTTTTTACCTTGTATATATCTCAGTTATTAAAAAAATATCGTATTCGCACAATCTTTAAAACACAAAACACTATCAGATCTCAATTAACAAAAACAAAACCATACAACTTAAATGAAAATAAAAAAATGTCATTTATAAAATACCTTGCCAATGCAATAAGTTTTATATAGGTGAAACTTGTAGACCATTAGCCAACCGCATAAAAAAAACAGATCATACATTAAAAACACAGAATTTCATAAATCAAAAATCTGCCAACACGCATTTGATAACAATCATAGAATAAACTGGGATGCTTTAAGCATTTTAGCAAAGGAAACTTGTTTTAAAAACGTAAAATCAAAGAAAGTGCGTATGTATTATTAAATAAAGATAATTGTGTAGCATCAATTTCAGTTAATTTAAATAACACTTTGCTTGATACTGAAGTATCTTCAGGAAGACTAAAAATTAACTAACTATTCACCTTTTTTGTAATATAAAACATAAATACACCAGCAACCAGTTATCTATGTCACTATGACACTATAACCAAACAAATATATTTGACATTTAATGTCAAAGACAATTCAGAGATAAAAAAATTTAAAATTTAAAACCTAATAATTTTTATTATTTGTATTTAACTTATCTTGTCAACGGTGGCAGATTTGCAACCGAAACTTCGATTTTAAAGTATCTTTTTACTTGTTATATTTTTTTTGGTTTTTAGTACCTACTTTTAATTTAATTTTGGCGAGTACCCAACTAATTACCATCCAATATCGTTCATGTTAATATACATTTTTATTACGAAACTTTTTGATATACCTGATGTGTTTTAAAACTTTTTAGCAATTAGACAAACACAATATTGTTTCTATGCGTCGGTTTCTACCTACGAAAAACGACAATTTTAGTTTACCTTTGTTTTACCTGCAGAACATAATTAACTTTGCTGTAAAGTTATTGTTTTTTTTTCAAAAACCCATTATTGTTCCTATGGGTCTTTTTAGTTACGCTTGTCCAATTGAGCACACATTTTTAATACAGCTATTTTTTATTTAAATAACAACATTAAATTGAGGTTAAAAAAATTATGAACAAGATTTTACTGTTGCTACCGGTACAGGTATAGAGAAACATAAATTTGTCGGCTTGCTTTAGATCAAAATCTGAAATCGTTTCCTAAATTAGACATTTTCTGGTTCCACCTATTTTTGACTTAATTTTATTTTATACTAGCTATGATTCCCGGCTTCGCTCGGGAGTTGATATGAGACCCAAATAACCGTTGTTTCGAATGAAGTTCAAATACTCGAGAACAGATGGCGCCACTAAACTTAATTTCCAAGTTGAAGGATTGAAAGAGTCCTTATATCTTTAAAAATACGCCCTTTAGGGTAAAACGGGAATTTTCTTGTTCGACGGGGGATAAAGGGCTATCACACTATATAAGTCCCTTTATCGTATCGGGACCCCTTTTCAAGTTTTATCGGCAGGCACTTTTTATCAACTTAGTTTTATTATATACAAGCTATGATTCCCGGCTTCGCTCGGAAGTTGATATGAGACCCAAAAAACCGTTGTTCTGAATGAAGTTCAAATACTTGACAACAGATGGCGCCACTACACTTAATTTCCAAGTTGAAGGGTAGGAAGCGTCCTTATATCTTTAAAAATACGCCCTTTAGGGTAAAACGGGAACTTTCTTGTTCGAGGGGGGATAAAGGGCTATCACACTATATAAGTCCCTTTATCGTATCGGGACTCCTTTTCAAGTTTTATCGGCAGGCACATTTTATCAACTTAGTTTTATTATATACTAGCTATGATTCCCGGCTTCGCTCGGGAGTTAATATGAGACCCGAAAAACCGTTGTTCTGAGTGAAGTTCAAATACTCGACAACAGATGGCGCCACTACACTTAATTTCCAAGCTGAAGGGTAGGAAGAGTCCTTATATCTTTAAAAATATGCCTTTTAGGGTAAAACGGGAAATTTCTTGTTCGAGGGGGATAAAGTGCTATCACACTATATAATTACCTTTATCGTATCGGGACTCCTTTTCAAGTTTTATCGGCACGCACATTTTATTAGCTTAGTTTTATTATATACTAGCCGACCGTGCCGTGGTATGCAAGTATTGGTTTATTTTGTCCGATAAAAAAATATTATGGCGAAAAGGTGACGTCACAAACATAACCTAGATTTTTGGTCAAATATAAAAATCGAGCGCTCCTTATTAAAAGATTTACCTTTCTTGGCCAGTTCCTCTGCTTGAACTTGGCTTGACACGCTGCCGCATGTCTAGATACACCTTACGGTTTAGAAGTTAAGGCGAAGGCGAAAATTCCAAAATTTCCAAATTAAATTTAGGCTGCATAAACTTGGTTTATTACATTACTTACTATCTCAGTACAACCTTACACTAAATTTTAGGGCACTTAAATTATAAATGGGTAATTAGGTAACCATTCAACATCTCTAATTTAATAGTTATTGCTTGAAGACCCATAAGATTCTTGAAGGCATAAACTAAGTTTAGTGTAGTAAACTTGGTTTAGCCGCTATTCTAACAGCAAGTTAATATTGTGGTAATATTAAAATTATTTGGTAATTAGCTTTCGTAAACATCAAAATATTCTGTAAATACATACAGGGTGTATGGAAAGTCAACGATAATATTTAAATAACTAGTGGAAAAAACTCATAGGCAACCAAAAATATCATAAAATTACCTCGGTAAAAAGTCGATGGTTTCTGGGATATACCTATTTAATAAAATTTTCACAATTTTAAAATCAAGCTGTATATAATATGACGATTATTATTAACTCTTTTGCTATTTTAGAATGAATTATTCTTAGCAAAAAGTCCATTATAAATTATGTCCGAAAATCAATCGTCTTTGACTAAAATTTAGTCGTACATAATTAAATTTTCCCAAACATTTGGCAACGTTGCAATACAACAGGGATACGAGCGCACGAGAACAAAACCTGATTCATTAAACTATTATATATTTTTTTAATACCGGTTTTAATACATACCATTGACAGGCAATACGGATTTCGTCACAAAAGATCTACAGCAGATCTTCTTTCCTTCGTTTCGCAAAACTGAAACAATTCTCTTGAGTTTCTAGGTGAGTCCCAGATCATTGCTCTTGATATATCTAAAGCTTTCGACCAAGTCTGGCATGACGCACTTCTTAATAAACTTTCCTCCTACGGTCTTCCAACTAAACTCTGCTCATGGCTCTCCAGTTATCTTTCTACTCGACGTATATCAGTCATTGTTGATGGCCACTCTTCAAGGATTTACGAAATTAATGCTGGAGTGCCTCTGGGTTCAGTACCAGCACCAACTTTGTTTCTTCTTCACATCAACGACCTTCTTTATTCCACAACTAATCCCATTTATAGTTATGCTGACGATAAAGAGTACCTACTTTTCTGGTTTTCAAACCAATCGCTTAACCCGACTTGGAAAGCAAACGCAGGGCGATGCAGATATCTCTTTCACAGGATCTCAATTTGATATCAATAATGCATCCAAAACACAATCATTTTCCTTGTCGCGAAAAAAATCATCAAACACTCATCCTTTGCTTATAAGTGGCCAGGTTTTGCAGAGCGGGGACACATTTAACCTTGTGGGCATCACATTTGAGAATAACCTTAACTGGCATAAACACATTGTATCTATAGCCACCGCGGCTTCCAAAAAGCTTGGATTTCTTTTCCGAGCCAAAAAGTATTTTTCTCCTTCCAATTTATACACTTTGTATATGTCCTAAATTCGACCCTCTCTGGAATATGGTTCTCATGTCTGGAGAATGGCATCCCCTACAACCCTCAGCATTCTTGATGCCATTAAAAGAAGAGCTGTTCGTCTTATTAATGATCCTTTACTTACTCAAAGACTTCTCTTGCTCATCGTCGAGCTGTGGGAGATCTATCGCTCTTCTATAGTAACTTTTACGGCTTCTGCTCCGACGAATTATCCGGTATAGTCCCTCCTCTTGCAGCTCCCAACAGAGAAACTCGGGGTGCCGCAGGTATGCATCCCTATACCGTCCAATTGGACAGGCCCCGAACTTCCCATTTCGTTCGTTCTTTTATCCCTTGAGTTTCTAGGCTGTGTGAACCTACTGGAGGTCTTTCCTTCCCCCCAAATCTTCAAGTTTTTAAGTCCCGTGTTAACAAACTTCCTCTTACCTTGCTTAAGACACCCACGGTACGTAAGTATTTAGGCTTTCAGCCTACGTCGATTGTCTAAAAAAAAAAGTGGCGATACACCCCAGCAATATCCACAATTATCAGTCACTTATTTGAAACGATGCGATTCACCAAAACAAGAAAAAAAAAACCCAAATTTCGTAAATCACAAACTTTTTCCATAAAATTTGCTAAGGAATATGCACTTACATTTTCTTACCGCAATTAAGAAAAACCCTGCATAAATTTTTTAATTAAATTACGACACTATGACACTATGAAATAGATCCTTAAATTTTTATCGCAAGCCTGTATATTTCTGTAATTACTGTACTTTTTTTCTTTCTGTATATTTAGAGCATGGTATCTTACTGAGGTAATAATAACAGAAATATTTTAGTGCAATAAAACTTATACCATTCCCCATCCCTATTTTTGTAACGCGCTGTGCATAAGTCCAGTTTTGTTGTAGCTTTAAGATTTGGCAACACATTACTGCACCAAGACCGCACTGAGCCCGGATTAACAATGATAGATGAAAGTGGGGCAGATTAATTCAAAAAATTCAATAAAACAAAAATAAATGCAAGATGGGGAAAAACCAAAATAAAAATTGAACTTTGACGGCTTGTAACTCGAAAACGAATGACATTTTGAAAAAAAAATTATGTAATAAGCCGTTAAAATAAATAAAAAAGAACTTACGAAAAAGCCTGTATATTACATAAAAAGCAGAAACTACTATATTTTTGTAATGTAGCTGTGATATCTGTAGATAGTAATCCCAAACCGCCGTTTACACTCTAGTGTCTAATCTAATTGACGAATCAGTCGACTTTGATTAAGCTGCAATTTACATGGAGAGAAGTAAGTGTTTCCGCCATGGAGGGTATTGGAAAATTACCTCCAACCGCATGGAAGCCAGCTAACCACTCCACGAGTAATCGTCGGGCACTCCGTTGGCACTTGAAATGTAATCGAGTCTTCGTTATGGACTCCATAATATAGATACGGTGAAGGGTTTATTATAGAGCTGAGAGGGCAGACATTTCCAAGTATAATAAGGGAAAAGCTAGCAGAGTAATTGTATTTTCTAGGATATTAATAGTCTTGAGGATACTAACAGATAAAGTGCATTAAAGTACAATTGATTTACTCGGTGTTAAGTTATGAATTTATACCACTTTACAGTTTGTCAGGTTAATTCTGTATTTTTCGCAGTGGCGTAACAAGGTGTGGGAGAAGTGAGACCTTGTCCACGGACTCGCACTTAAAGGGGCCTCGGAAACCTTTCTTAAAGCAATGCCACGAGACTGAACAGAAAAAAAAATGTTCCTGATTTTTATTTTTCAACGTACCGTGGGTGTCTTAAGCGAGGTAAGAGGGAGTTTGTTGACACGGGACTTTAATACTTGAAGATTTGGGGGGAAGGAAAGACCTCTGCGGGCAGCAGGTTTCACATTCTAGACACTCTAGGGATAAAAGAACGAACAAAGTGGGAAGTTCGGGGCCTGTCCAGTTGGACCGTATAGGGATGCATACGCGCGGAACCACGAGTTTCTCTGTTGGGAACCGTAAGTGGAGGAATTATACTGGACAATTCTTCAGAGCAAAAGCCATGGAAGTACCTATAAAAAAGCGATAGATCCCCCACAGCTCGACGATGGGCAAGAGAGGAAACCTTTCTGTAGGTGAAGGATCATTAATGAGACGAATAGCTCTTCTTGGAATAAAATCCAGAATGCTTAGGGTTGTGGGGGAAGCCATGCCCCAGATATGAGAACAATACTCTAAGGGAGGTCGGATTTGGGACACATATAAAGTGTATAAATTAGAAGGGGAAAAATACTTTTTGTCTCGAAAGAGAAATCCAAGCTTTTTGAAGCTGCCGTGGCTAGCATTTTAAAAGATTTTTTGGTGGTGATATAATATTCAGGGTATTTTATTTAAAAAATCATACCTTTTGTCGTACCCTGTATATCATATGAGATAATAATCATCGGATTACTGATTAGAATACTACCGACCTAAACAAACAAGCTGACATTTTAGTTTATTTTGTACAATAAAAAATAATAATGTTAAGTGGGGTGTGAATTTATAATAACATATAATAAGTTTTAGGTTTCCAAAAGCATTTGTAATAATTTATATTATTTTTTCAGTAAAAAGCACCTCATTTTAAGTTAGATTGGTAAGTTTCAGAATTTTGTCCAAAAAATTAATTTCTATCCCATAGTGCGATGACCACAGGCAACAATACTCCAAGGGAGGTCGGATTTGGGACACATATAAAGTGTATAAATTAGAAGGGGAAAAATACTTTTTGTCTCGAAAGAGAAATCCAAGCTTTTTTGAAGCTGCCGTGGCTATAGATATAATGTGTTTATGCCAGTTAAGGTTACTTTCAAATGTGACGCCAACAAGATTGAAGGTGTCTTTGCTCTGTAAAACTTGGCCGCTTATAAGTAGAGGGTGAGTATTTGGTAACTCTTTTCGCGACAAGGAACATGATTGTGTTTTGGATACATTAAAGTGGACGAGATTTTTGGCGCCCCAATTCAATATTAAATTAAGATCCTGCGAAAGAGATATCTGCATTGCTCTGCGTTTGTTTTCAAAAATCAGGTTTAGTGATGGGTTTAGGAACCTCGAGTGAAGGGTACTATCGTCTCCGAAACTATAAATGGAATTAGTTGTGGACGGGAGAAGGTCGTTGATGTGAAGAAGAAACAATGTAGGTGCCAGAACTGAGCCCTGAGGCACTCCAGCATTAACTTGGTGAAAGCTTGAACAATATAAATTACTAAAATAAAATAAAAACTTTGACACCCTGTATCTCGCAAACCACCAACTTTTTGACTCAAATAAATTGCCTTAGATCATTGTATTTAGGCCCAAGGAGTCTATGGTAGATTTTTTTAAATCTTTTTAAGACACCCTGTATAAAAATAAAAATTATTTTAAAAATTGCTAGCACCCACTTTTTGTAAAATCATTAGCCGCAATTCATCTTGAAACACCCTGTAATGCCACGTGTACGCAGTAACAATCATTTTATTTAATTAATGTGGTAAATAAAAGTTAACCAATGCAGTTTCCAATGGACTCAGCAACTTCCCTGAATGTTAATAGTAGCTTAATCGAACTAAACTGCTTCGTCAAATACTGTTCTAGCTGAGGCGTGTTGATCCGGTGCTATTATGTAGGTACAGTCTGTGTATTTAGTTGAGCTGTTGAGATAATTAAGTTCAGTTCAGGCATATTAGTATAATGCCAGATTCTGGGTCAAAGGGCACCAAATTATGGCTTAAAAATTATAATGCCAAACCAAACGCAATTTGTACAGGATGGTGTCTTAAAAACAACAACTTCACCCTTTAAATAAAAGTTAATAAAAAATAGGTACGCCACTAAATTCTAGTGGAGTAAAAAACCCTTAAACTTTTTATTTATATTTTTTCCTGTCTCTAATATCAAGCAAGTTACAAGTGCCTGACCAAATTGACAAAATTTGGAAAACACTATTTATCTTCAAAACAAATCAAGTTCGCCATGATATAATTTCATCACTTTTGAAAGTAACCTTAACTGGCATAAAGACATTGTATCTATAGCCATGGCAGCTTCCAAAAAGCTTGGATTTCTCTTTTCGAGTTAAAAGTATTTTTTCCTTTCTAATTTATACACTTTATATGTGTCCCAAATTCGACCTCCCTTGGAATATTGTTCACGGTTCCCACCAGAGCAGAGAAGAGAAACTCGTGGTGCCGCGCGTATGCATCCCAACTGGACAGGCCCCGAACTTCCCATTTCGTTCGTTCTTTTATCCCTAGAGATTCTAGAATGTGGAACCTGCTGCCCGTGGAGGTCTTTCCTTCCTCCCCAAATCTTTAAGTATTTAAGTCCCGTGTCAACAAACTCCCTCTTACCTTGCTTAAGACACCCACGGTACGTTAGTATTTAGGCTTTTAGCCTTCGTGGTTTGTCCAAAGATAAAAAGAAATCACTGAATTTATTTCAAAAATCAAAATGAAGATTGTGTTATCGGATTTGTTCTATAGATCTTTTCAAGGATGTTCAATGTTTCGTCATACATGGTTGTTCTCGCTTCATGTCGTTTAAAGTAAGAGTGACAAAAAATTACGTCATTGAGAAAAGTCTGAAATAAATCGTTACTAGGCAATCAAATGTCAATAACTGTCATAATTTTTTTATTTTATTACATTACATACATTAAATATTTTCAATAATTTTAATGTAAAAGTTAAGTAAACAGGAGAATTATAAGTGTTTAGTACCTATATTTCGAACTAATCGACATTCCAGAGCTACATATTTTGATGTACTGTGAACCCGAATTTAACCTGCAACCTTATGTGAACCCACAATATTCGTACAGCGTAAGTTGTTCAAAACAATTTTGAAAAATAAGTGCTCTTTTGTGATTTTAATATATGATTTCTGTGAAGTGTTAGTTTGGTTAATATACGTCGTTATTAATAAAAATATGCCGCAACAATATACAAAAGCCAAACAAGCTCTTATTTTGAAGATGCTTAAGTATTTTCAAATGGAAATGAAGAAAAAGAAAGTAAATTTCATTAACCGTGAGTTGCGGTATTTAATGCAAGTTACAAATATTTTAATTTCCATAAGTTTAAAGATTTATAAATCAATTAAAGCAGTATAATAAATATTTTAACGTCAAAATTAAAACGTCAATTTTTTTATTTGGTGTAATCACAGCCTTCTTAAACTCTAAGCCGTGAAGGAGAAATCTGGCAACACAGTACAGTAGGAATGTCAAGTAATGTTTAGAAGTAAACAGAAACAAGTTTAAACGATTGCTTGAAAGGTTTTTCTGTTTTTAAAAGTTAAATCGTAGCGTGTATTTATTATATAAAGAAAAATAAGTAATTTATTGTTATATTTAAAAAATAGGACCAGTGCCAATATGTCAATCGTTGTTTTTACTTTTAAATGTGCGCGTATAGTTGGTGCGTACCTACATTATGGCACGAACGTGTTGCGTTTCGGGCTGCAAAACGAATTACCCAAGCTATATTAAAACAGAGGGTTATCAAACAACATTTTGTTTCCCCATAAATGATGAAATTAGATAAGCCTGGTTGTGCGCTATTGACCGGATAAGTGTTTTTTTTTATTAAAAGTAAAAGTAGTACCTATACAATAAATGGACAAATATATTTTACGGGCTACTAATTAATTAAGTATGTTTTAAAAAATTGGTTTTATTTGTTATCAATAGTATGTATAGTGCACCAAAAACAATTATTTACCCCAAGCAATATCCTAAGGACTATATCAACTAATGCGCATAAATATCCTGGTAAGTTCACCAAAATAGTTATTTATTAGATAAGTGAGTTATATTACATATAAGTCACGCAAAGAAAAGTTTAACTCTCGAGCCCGAAGGGCGAGAGAGAGATATTTTCTTAGTGAGCTAAAGGGTACTTTAGCTCACTAGTGACTTATAGTACATTTTATATCCTCAAAATCTGATCAATTATGTAGATATTATATGTACGTGTTGGATAATAGTTATTTATTAGATAAGTGAGTTATATTACATATAAGTCACGCAAGAAAAGTTTAACTTTGGATAGTAGTAGATATTATATGTAAGTGTTGGATAAATATTATTTATCCAACACTTACATATAATATCTACATAATTGATC
Organism: Listronotus bonariensis; assembly: GCA_014170235.1. Classification (NCBI taxonomy): domain Eukaryota; kingdom Metazoa; phylum Arthropoda; class Insecta; order Coleoptera; family Curculionidae; genus Listronotus; species Listronotus bonariensis. The sequence continues at coordinate 223,876 of JACEGR010000323.1, read as the reverse complement.
AGATTTTGAGGATATAAAGTGTACTATAAGTCACTAGTGAGCTAAAGTACCCTTTAGCTCACTAGTGAATTATAGACAATACAAAATTTTGTTGCTGGTGTTGACAATGACAAGTAACAAATAATGGATGACGTTTTCAAATTATTTTCGATATTAAAAACGATTTATACGAAAGTGTTGGATAAAATTTTGTATTAGACACGTGAGTTATTACATATAAGTCACTTAAGAAAATTACCTCTCTCGCCCTTCGGGCTCGAGAGTTAAACTTTTCTTGCGTGACTTATATGTAATATAACTCACTTATCTAATAAATAACTATTATATAGATATTATGTTATATAGTTATTACCTAAGGCGGTTTTAGGGTAAATCTAGTGGAAAACCTAATTTAAAGCGTTTGTTATTTTAAAGCGCATCTTATGTAATACACTATATTATTAAGCTTTTATATTTATTACTAAATAATAAATGTTTAGTTAACTTTAAATAGCTATATTGGTCTGTTCGCAAAAAATGCATAAAGCGGGGTAGAAAACATCATAACAATTTGAATTTTTTAAATCCTTACCAACAAATTTGTTTAAGGCAGAAAAGTTCCTGATAAGTTTTGCAGACACATTATTGCTTTTTAGGGCAACTATAGTATTTAAAATTATACCTATATGTTGTCCAAAATATCCTAAAAAAATTAATACCTATATTTTGTTTGAAACACTTAAAAAATTATTTATATTTGGCATGTAATCTATTAGGAACTCATTTCAGTATCCCTACTGTACAGTGTTATTTGCAACGTTGCCTTTGCTTACTTCACGGCTCCAGAGTTTACAATACACGACGTGCTCTAATTTCGATATGACGTCACATACTGTGACGAAACATTGAACATTCTTTAAAAGATTTATATAACTTTTAGTTTTCGCTATATCCTACAAAGACTACGAAAAGACGCCACCCTGTACATTGTCGGTAGTCGGTATTCTTGGTAAATGATTGCGACCATTCGTAATTTTTTTCTATCATAATTGTAGCCTTATGTAAAGTTTCAAGTTTCGTAAAAGGTAGTGGTTGGCTTTAATTTATGTCCGTCAGAGAAGCAACGATTTTACTTAGCTTGACCTGTTTATTTACTTATTTGTTTGTTTGGGTCAAATTAAGTTATTGCAATTTTACCCACAGGCAAATAATAAAATCGTTGGGCACGTTAAATTTCTATTATAATATTGTGAATACCTAGTATAAAAAAGTATACATTTTGGGAATTTTAAAATATACATTTTTGGGAATTTTAAAATAAGCATACATTTTAATTAGGTTATTTAACATTGGGAATTTTGCTAAATAAAGATATACGTGAGGTGTCAAGGTTTTAAAAGTATAAATTAAACAATTTTCTAGGTTACTTTTATAATAATAAAATAAAAACATTAAACAAACTGGGTCGCGTACAAATGCAAAACAAACACTGGAAAATGTAATATTTAAAGAGGGAGAAAGAAATTAGAAAGAGATGAGATAAGAAGTAGTTAGTAGAGTCAAGTATAAAATTAAAGTTTTAGTTAAACCCCGTGCGGGCTACCCCTAGTGGGGGGTATGCCCGTACTAAATTTAGTTAGTTAAATAAGTTAAGTTAGTTTTAAAAAAATGCGAAGTTAGTTTTGATGGTCCACCGGTCTTATGGTCCAAGAAGATAGTTCCAAATGGTATTTGCCCCAGTGATGCAAAGTAGCCCACGTATTCAAAATCTTACGTCTCAATATTTACTTTAAAATGCTACGCCCAAGACTAAATTACACAGCCCTACAAAAAATAAAATTTGGTGATCCGAAAGACTAGACCAAGATATCTTTATGTTTTTGGAGTCGCTGAATCCGAATCTGGGGTCGGTTTGACCCTATCAGGTCAGGGTTAAGGTAATTTTAAGGTCAATCGCAGCCCAACAAGTAAAAAAAAGTTGAAGGTCCCAAAGACCAGACCATGGTATCTTTTTCTTTTGGGGTCGCTGAATTTGAATCTGGGGTCGGTTTGACCCCATCAGGTCAGGGTCAAGGTATTTCAAAGTCAGGTCATAAAAATTTATCGAAAAGGGACCACAATCCCGATATTTTTATGTTTTTGAAATTGCTGAATCCGAATCTGGGGTCAGTTTGATCTTATCAGGTTATGGTCAGGCTCATTTCAAAGTTAAATCATAAAATTTTATTGAAAACAGACCGGAATCATGGTATATTTATGTTTTCGGGGTCGCTGAATTCGAATCCGTGATCAAATTGACCCAAGGAGGTTACGATCAAGGTGATATCAAGGTCAAATCATTAGAAGTTATCGTAAATGGGTAATAGTTCGATAAAACGGTTTTCGCTACTATTAGAGATTTTGAAAAGTTCTTTTTCAGGGCGTTTCTATAGGTCGATTATGACACAAATCTGTGTGCGCGTTTTTCAAAATCCATTTCTATAATTTATTATTAATAAAAACATATTTACGGGACGGTGGAGTGAACAGGGGTGCTGAGTGGGGACGAAACAGTAGAAATCCTACATTAAACGCCCCAAAACAGTATTTCACAGTACACACCGCACTTTCTGTTTACAAAAATGTCCAAAAAATTGTTTAAAAAATTAAAAATAAATAATAGTACAACAATTCCGCCATGGCTGTCACTGCATAAAAAGAAGAGTTTGCAATAGAATTGTAAATGTCTTGCGATGTTGCCAAATAAAGTGAGAAAGTGTCAATAGCTTAAAAAAGGAAGATACAGGACAAAATTCATATGAAAAATTAAGTTATTCCTTCTTCCTATTATAATTTGTAGAGAAAAAGGAAAATACCTAAACATAAAGAAGGAGGCATTTCTACAAAAATACCATTGTTTCTCATGGAAATGGTGGATAATCCCTGAAATAGGCTTGGTGTTAATTCTTCATAAGAAGTTTGGCAACGCTGCTTCTATCAAGACTGTCATTTTCATAATGACGAACTTCATGTTATCAGCTGACCAAAAGGAATGCGCCTATTTTCCTTCTTTAATTAATGGCGGACGAGATATCTCATATGTGTGGGATAGTTTTCGAAAAATTTAATACTTTGCAAAATTAATTTACATTTTTCATGTGCCCCGAGTGCAGTGTATTAATGTTTTCTCGTGTTTGACGTTGGATTTATACTGTTTTGTCCCCACCCAGCACCCCTGTTCACTCCACCGTCCCGTAAATATGTGTTTATTAATAATAAATTATAGAAATGGATTTTGAAAACGCGCACACAGATTTGTGTCATAGTCGACCTATAGAAACGCCCTGAAAAAGAATTTTCGAAAATCTCTTATAATAGCGAAAACCGCTATATCGAACTATTGCCCGTAAATTTTACCAAAATACGATATCTTTGAATTTTTGGGTCACTAAATCCGAATACGTAGTCAAATGGACCCTCCCGGATTCGGACCCCAAGCAACCTAAAGATACCACCTTGTGGTCTATTTTTAATGAATTCTTGATGGTTTGATCTTGACCATGACCTGATGGGGTCAAACTGACCTTGAATTCGGATTCAGCAACCCAAAGAACATTAAGATACCACGTTTGTGTTCTATTTTCAAAGAATTTTGATGATTTGACCTTGAAATGACCTTGACCATGACCTGATGGGGTCAAACCGACACCAAATTTAGATTCAACGACCCCAAAAATATAAAGATACCATGGTCTAATCTTTCAAATCACCAATTTTTATCTTTTGTGGGGCTGTGTTATTTGTCTGATCGATACCACAGATGAGAGAAGCTTGGGGTGATCTGGTAGCTAGGACTTGCCAAATTATCTTTTAGTTTTTATTACGATAAAACCGTTTAACCTGTTTTTTTATGACATATTTTCTTTAATTTAAAGCTGATTCTTAGTTTCTCAAAATGTTTTGCTGTCGTTAAACTTCTGGGAACATTTGTACTCAGTTTACACCAGGCCAGTAAACTTAGTAAAATTACTTGCGGACACAAAAAAATGGTAAAATAATTTACTTTAAACTGTTAGAGCGGCTATTATTTTCAATTTTCTGACGATTTAATAGCTCGCCAACTTTTAATATAAAAACTTGCCCAGGGCGAAGAGGAAAATAACTTTTGAAGGGTAATTTTAATAGAAGATTTATGGTCTTGTTTTGATCCAAAATATGCTTTAACCAGAACTTGTTAGAGCAATATATAAAATATAAATTTATATGGCTACTGAATCAATTGTACGTAAATATAAGAAGCTTAACAAGTCAAGAAATCAATTGGACAAGTAAAAGCTGAAGAGTTTTACTTTAATACGTAATTGAGAAAAAATAAGTAAGTATGAAGTTACGGATAAAATGTTTTTGTCCCTTTTATTATTTACTTTGGCTTGTACAGAGTGTTTTCCAGTGCTGGATTTACCAGCAGGCTGAGTAAGCTGAAGCCTAGAGCGGTAAATTTTAGGGGCTGCTGATTTAGTACATTTATATTATTATTTACAAAAGCAAAGAATACCAATCCATAGAACCCCACAAGTGAGATTTCAGCGTACCCTAAAAAAATTTAGCACCTACCGTGACCAACAGATGGCGAAAATAGTACGATGTCGCTTTGCTAATATGATTTCCATCAGAAATTGATAGCAGTCGCTGACGAGCAGTCGGCCCGATCAGTTAGAGTGAGGATATACGCAAAATTTAATAAAAATAAAATCCCCGATAAATGGTAGTATCCATAAGATTATTAAATTTATGATTTCAGAATAGGATATATCGATGGGTTTTTGACAAAACATCGTAAGCGACATTCGTCAGTTTTACGGAAAACGTTTTTTTCATTGGCTTTATTTCAGATGAAGATATGTTCTATATTGGTTCGGTGGTTCATTTAATTAATGGTAGTTATTTGGGTACACGCCCAAAAATAAATTAATAGTACCAAAAACCAAAAAAAAAATAAAGCAAGTAAATAGAGAACTAAAAATCGACGTTTTGCTGGCAAGTCTGCCACCGTTGTCAAGATAAATTAAATAAAAATAAAAAGTTTAAAAATTAACTACTATTTAGGTTTAGAATTTTAAAATTTTTAGCTTTTTTTAGGAGATTTCTGAAAATTTTGACATTAAATGTTAAATATGTTTGTTTTGTAATTCAAATTAAGAAGAAATCTAAAATAAAAACATTCAGATCTCGGTTTTTCTTTAAAAATAACGCGATGGGAAGAAAAAATCGTTTCCCGTAAAATTGGCGAATGTCGCTTACAATGTTTTTGTTATAACGAATCGATATATCCTAATCTGAAATAATAAATTTAATAATCTTATGGATACTGGGTCCATTTATCGGGGATTTTATTTTTATTAAATTTTACGTATATCCTCACTCTAACTGATCGGGCCGACTGCTCGTCAGCGACTGCTATCAATTTCTGATGGTAATCGTATTAGCAAAGCGACATCGTACTACTTTCGCCATCTGTTGGTCGCGGTAGGTACTAAAAATTTTTAGGGTACGCTGAAATCTCACTTGTCGGGTTCTATGGATTGGTATTCTTTGACAAAAGAGGAAAACAATTGGACATGCTTAATTATGGTAAGGAAACCCAAGAGGAGAATTTCGGGATTTACTTCAGCGCAACAACTTGAGAGTGACGTTAAGAGAGCAGAGGGGTACAAAGTTGTCATCTTAACATTCTCAAGCATGGCATTGTTTTTTTATGTAATTCCACAAGCCGAAATAATAAAAAGCATTTTTTGACACATTTAAAAATATATAGCTGCTTTCCCCACCGATGAAAAGGTATACATTATATAGCATTTTTTTCTTCTTATCATCTAAGCTTTGCGACCCAATAGGTCTCTATGACGTTCGAGTTAAACCCCATTTAGCGTCGTGAGCTCCCGTACTATTAGTATTAAGGTATGCATGTTTAGGTGAAGGTAAAGACCTTTCTTTTGCTCTTCAAATTGTTTTTACATGATTGTGGACTAAGGTATCAACAGTCAAAGGCGGCAAAAAAGAATGGCTTACGGGCGGCAAAAATGTAAATCTGTCACTGGTATTTTCTACAGGTGGTTGCCCCTATAACTTCTTAATCTTTTAATATGAAAAAATAAAATATGTATTCTATGTGGCATGTTTTTTAAGCTTGTTTAAAAGCCGGTAAATAAGTGATTGAATATTAAGGGTTTTCTATATACAGGGTGTTTAATAACTTGGATACAAAACTTAAGGGTGTGATTTCTTATGCCTGTTTAAGAAAAAAAGTTTCAATAAATATATGTCCGGTCTTGCGTCATTTTTGAGATACAGGGCGTTAAAGTTTCTTTAAAAAATCGGTATATTTACAAAGTCTTAAGAATCATTTAACCAATTTGGATAACATTTGTTACACTTGTAAAGCTCTACTTAGATTAGAATTATTGTTTCTCGTGGCGTCTCAGTGTTCTCCACAGCCAATGTTATTAACAAAAAGAAAAAAAAACGCTAGTTACGTTTTAAAAAGTTTTTATAGTTTTTTAGATTGGGCAATAAAAGGCGTCAATTTTTAAATTTTTGTATAAGTATAACGCTTGGATTTTGAAAAAATTATTGTAGCTACTTTAAATAATTCTAAAAAGTAGCAATACATATATAGCATAAAATAATACTCAAATTTATAAAATTAACCAATATGCCCTTAGTAAATAAGGAAAATGGCTCGGAAAATGACTATTTTCAATAAAATACACAATTTTTTTTTATTATAGGGCAGATAATTGTTTAATTTTAATTTTTTGCTTTTTATATCATTTTGTCTTTGGGTAACTTTTTAGATAAAATTAAAATAGTTTTGATTTTTTTCTAAAAAAAACAGATAAAAAAGTAGCGCTTTGTATTGCTTTATTTGAAAAAAATAAAAAACTTCATGAAATACACTTTTTTCTCAGTAATATTGGTCTTGGTGCCCACTGAATCCAATGGTCTTAATCTAGGCAGTGCTTTACAAGCGCCTTATTACATTTAATAAGTGTATCAAACTTTACCTAAATAGGTTAAAGGATTTTTAAAATCCTGTCAGTCAAGCTGATAGCTCTTTTAGAAAAAATGCATTAAACGGAAATACGGACGCCATCATATTTATGTCATTTAAAAAATCAATAGCTTAATGCGCTATAAAAATAATAGATTTTTAAATCTTTATACCTTATTACCTCGAAAACTCTTCAGGGCTCATCCCAATTTGTTATTATTACTTCTTATAGTTTTCAATATTTTTCAATAAATTTGAAATAAAGTTTACTAGGCATTAGGCAATGCGCAAAATGAGACCCGTATGACGCGACAGCACGTTTTTTGGTAACTTAGTAAAATTAGGCTATAAAGCGACGTGACATGCGACACGACGCGGTGCAAGTCGAGTGTGCTCAAACACGCGTCATTTTTGTGGTAGTGACACAGTTTGTCTTGTCGCGCGCTGCCTATTTTCAGAGAAATATAATTTGTTGTTTTGTTTATTGTCAAAGGCATTAAATTTTGAACTTGCTGTAGTAACTTTCTTGTATAATTGGTAAAATCAGCAGTACCTACTCATTTTAGTTGCAGTTTAAAGGTGTATGATGCTCTTTTTTATTATTTAAATAAAAAAATTTGACCAAAGAATTATACAATACATCCTTATCAATATTACCCAATTAAAAAATATAGGTTTACTAACCTAAATTATTTTATTTTAATATAACACATTTTCCGATGTGGTTGGTCACGATACGCTGCTTCTCAATATGCGGACAACCAGAAAGCGCGTGTGACGCGTACGCGTCGTGTCTTCTTTGTCACGCCACCTCACACGCGCTAAACAAATCCTAATTTGCGCCTTGCCTTCAAATAAAGCACTAATTTAAAATGTAAAAAAATATCGCCCACTATTAGAAAAAGTCATTCTTTTTAAAGCCGCGCAGCAGATCAATTTAAATTTAAAAATTGTCTGTTTGCCCGTCCAGACTTTTTGACGTCGCGTCGTGACACATCAATTCTTTTAATGTTTTTTAGTTTACCGACATGTTGCGGATCGAGTGGAACCTCGAGTTGCGCACCTATCTGATTCGCGACGGCGTTCGTTCCGACGCGACGTCCAGATAGGTTCGCGACGTAGTACGGTTGCACGACGTGGTACATGTCTAGACGCGGCCTAATACTTTATAATGAGATTTAAGTAAAGTACTTTATTTTTATAATACCGATTAAAACATCATTTTTTTAACTATCATGGACAAAGTATTTTTATTACACTTTTTAATTAAAATAGATTAATTAGTATATCAATATCAGACTTAGTAATTTATCCTTTCTTATAATTTTCCTTTTATTTAAAATCCTGTCAGTGAAGCTAAAAGGTCGTATTTCTCTTTTAGTAAAAATACATCAAAAGGAAATACGGACGCCGTCCTATTTATGTCATTCGAAAAGTCGATAGCTTAATACGCTATGAATTTTTGCGACGGAGGATGCTAATAACGGCAAATAAAAAAAGGAGATTTACGACAAATTTTTTATGTCTTAATATCTCTGGATATATAATAGATGATAAAAATCATCAATAAAGCAATTAATATTGGATGTACAGGGTAGCGTCTTTTTGTTGTTCATGTAAAACATTCATTATTATTATAAAATTAAAGCTGGCAGAAAAAACACAACCATAGTAAAGAGACCTTTGTATTTCTTCTTGCGGAATAAAGCAAACCCCATATGCGCCCAGTGATACCATATAGTATCAGCATATATTTCTTTATCCGATATATTATATTAAATAAACTTGATTTATATGTTTAATTAAACAAACGTTCAAATTAATTATACTAAACAAAAATAACAAACAAAATAAACAAAAAATAGTTCTAAGCACCAATTGGTTAAGGAAAAAAACGGTTTTTAAAAATATGCAAACCAAAAAAAAACCAAGGAGTTCAAAAAAATATACCGGGTGTTAATGAATTTATTAGACAAGCCATAACTTCTAGAGTATTTGACATATCAAAATAAGACAGCTGGAAATGACTCCAATTTTACATTTTTAAATGAAACAGCCTGTATATTTTACCATTTTTTCATTTCTGAGACAATTCTTAATAATAATTTAAAATTTTAAAAAGTTTTTACGCCTTCTTGATTTTGAGAGCCATTTGTAGTATTCCATCTAGGTTGATAAAACCTTTTATTCATGACTTTATTTTCAATCTGATCGCAAATAAATTGGTATTGTTAGATTCGTCATAAAATCCTTTATTCGAAAAAGGGTTGTCATTTGAAAAATAATAGTTAGACACGGAAATGTAAATTTGCCAAATTGTTTTATTCCTATCTTTTATACAGGGTCCGGCACTGAAACTTTCTTAGTTCAATGATACATGGTGGCGCGACTGGAGCTAGTTGCAGCGCGTTAGTGCGCCTAACAGAGAGCGTTGGTGAGAAGATTTGTTGGTTAATTGTCGTCAGTCGTAAAAATGCTTTGGGCACGAGAGCAACGCACGTTCGCCGTTAAGACCTACTTTTCACAAGGTCGCCGTGCAGCGTTACAGTACAATATAACCCCTAGAGGTGCTGTTCCGGCCCAGGGATCCATTTAATCATGGGTGGAGGCTTTTAGAGCAGATGAAAAAGTGTCCCGCAAGAGACCAGGAGCAACACGGACAGTTAGATCACCCGCAAATATCGAGGCAGTCCGACAGTCTGTTTTAAGATCTCCTAGACGATCAGCTTCGAAACGTCTTAGGCAATGTATGGTTCCAGCAAGATGGGGCCACAGCCCACACATCACGGCTTTAAATGCCTGTTTTGAGACAAAATTTTCCAGGGCGACTTATCTCCAACCGAGGTGACATTCCATGGCCCGCACGATCGCCAGATCTAGCCCCATGTGATTATTTTCTATGGAGCTACCTCAAATTAAAAGTGTATAACAACCGTCCTGCAAACCCTGGAAGAATTAAAAAACAATATTCGTTGCGAGATAGTCAACGTACAGAATGATATGCTGGAAAGGGTCCACGCACAATTCAGAAATCGGTTACAGCAATGTATCGACAGTAAACACTGTCAAATATTCTATTTAAAACAACTTGATTTCAAACTTCCCATGTTATTGTCTAATGCTAATAAAAAAATAAATAAAAATGTGCAATATATGTTTTTATTTTTTACCTATAAAAAAGAAAGTTTCAATGCCGGATCCTGTATTTATCACTGAAACTTTGCGATTGTATTTTTTTAACATCACCTAGGTTCACTAGAATACTTTGTACCCAGTTATCGCCACCTTGATAAAAAAAACTTAAATTTTTTAAAATGTAACATTTACACTTGGAATTGCGTCAGAAATCCAAAAATGTCAAAATATACAGGCAGCTTCGTTTAAAACTTTAAAATTGGAGTCACTAAAAAGTAAAAATTTGCATAAACTCTGCTCTGCTCGTATCATTTACCTATACCAAGTCTCATTTTGATATGTTCAATAGTCTAGGAGTTAGGACTTGCCTAATAAATTCATTGACACCTGGTATACTGGTCTTTAAAATTATCATCAAGGTAAAAGTTTTAACGTGGTTAATTTGTATCCTAATAGGTGGTATTATAATTTAAAAAAACCGGTATATAATCGCTATTACCGTTTTTTCCCTCTTTTTTAATATAAATACAAATCTTTTTTGTATATATCCACACCATTAATTTTAAATCAGTCAGTACAGCAAATTTAATCCCCAAAGTATTTTATTTGGGCGTATTTTAAAATACCCAAATTATTTTGAAGTAAAATACGGCATTTTTTATTAGTGGTTACCGAAAACAACATAAAAAACCACAGTTTTTCTCTCGTATAAAGTGTTTATTTTTTTGTTTTGGTTTATAGTAATGTTTGTTTTAAAATTGCAAGTATTTGGCTCAACTTGACACATTATGTTTCCGTTTAAAAGCTGTTTCATAACAATGGCAAAGCGGGGACACATTTAACCTTGTGGGCGTCACATTTGAGAATAAACTTAACTGGCATAAACACATTGTATCTATAGCCACCGCGGCTTTAAAAAGCTTGGATTTCTTTTCCAAACCAAAAAGTATTTTTTTCCTTCCACCTTATACCCTTTGTATGTGTCCCAAATTCGATCCTCTCTGGAATACTGTTCTCATGTCTGGGGAATGGCATCCCTTACAACCCTCAGCATTCTTGATGCCATTCAAAGATGAGCTGTTCGTCTTATTAATGATTATTTACTTACTCAAAGACTTCCTTCTCTTGCCCATCTTTGAGCTGTGGGAGATCTATCGCTCTTCTACAGATACTTTTACGGCTTCTGCTTCGACGAATTATCCAGTATAGTCCCTCCTCTTGCAGCTCCCAACAGAGAAACTCGTGGTGCCGCACATATGCATCCCTATACGGTCCAATTGGACAGGCCCCGAACTTTCCATTTCGTTCGTTCTTTATCTCTAGATTTCTAGACTGTGGAACCTACTGCCAGGGGAGGTCTTTCCTTTTCCCCCAAATCTTCAAGTTTTTAAGTCCCGTGTTAACAAACTTTCTCTTACCTTGCTTAAGACACCCTCGGTACGTTAGTATTTATGCTTTCAGCCTTCGTGTATTGTCCAAAGATAAAAAAAGAAAATAAAAGCTGACTGCCGGCAATGTTGTCAGTTCTTTTGATTGTCAAATACACCTGTTCTTGTAAAGCTTAAGTATTTTAAGTTATACAACTACATTTTCGTGTTAAAAGTTTTTTTTAGTTTTTGGTATAAAAGTTGATTTGTCTTAAGCAGTTCTTGAATGTTTAATAAACACTAAAAAAATACAGTGTGTCTTTGAATAGGTGTGGCGGAGGCTAAAATCGACCAAAAATGTTTAAATCTTAAAACAGCATTTTGGGAAAATTGTTAGCATGCTCCGCAACTAAGACATACAAAATTTTACCACAGTCGGCCATATACATGGCGAGTTGTAACTATTAATATAAAAAATTACTATAAGTAAAGAAACTTTATTTTTAAAATAGAGCAAAATTGTATTTTTTTATCTTTGGATATTCCACGAAGGCTGAAAGCCTAAATACTAACGTACCGTGGGTGTCTTAAGCAAGGTAAGAGAAAGTTTGTTAACACGGTACTTAAAAACTTGAAACTTTGGGGGAAAGAAAAACCTCCGCTGGCAGTAGGTTCCGCAGTCTTGAAACTCTAGGGATAAAAGAACGAGCGAAATGGGACTTTCGGGGCCTGTCCAATTGGACTGTATAGGGATGCATACGTGCGATACCACGAGTTTCTCTGTTGGGAGCTGCAAGAGAAGGGACTATACTGGATAATTCGTCGGAGCAGAAGTCGTAAAAGTATCTATAGAAGAGCGACAGGTCTCCCACAGCTCGACGATGGGCAAGAGAAGGAAGTCTTTGAGTAAGTAAAGGATCAATAATAAGACAAACAGCTCTTTCTTCGAATGGCATCAAGAATGCTGAGGGTTGTAGGGGATGCCATTCCCAGACATGAGAACAATATTCCAGAGAGGGTCGAATTTGGGACACATACAAAGTGTATAAATTGGAAGGAGAAAATACTTTTGGCTCGGAAAAGAAATCCAAGCTTTTTGAAGCTGCTGTGGCTATAGATACAATGTGTTTATGCCAGTTAAGGTTATTCTCAAATGTGAAGCTCACAAGGTTGAATGTGTCCCCGCTCTGCAAATCCTGGCCACTCATAAGAAAAGGGTGAATGTTTGATAATTTTTTCGCGACAAGGAACATGATTGTGTTTGGGATGCATTTAATTGAACGAGATTTTTGGCGCCCCAATCCAATATTAAATTGAGATCCTGTGTTTGCTTTCCAAGTCGGGTTATGAAAAAATTTAAGAATTATTTTGTGTCTTATAGATAATATAAGGTATATATTATTTGAAAAAAAACGGTAAGCCACTTATTGGTCATATCGACATGTTACCCATATGTTCTAATATTTAATTTGCTTTACAATTTAATATATGAAATTAAAATTGCAACACCAATATTTAATTTTTATATTATATAACATTAAGATATATATTATATTATATTGTATTATATTATATTATATTATATTATATTATATTATATTATATTATATTATATTATATTATATAATATTATATTATATTATATTATATTATATTATATTATATTATATTATATTATATTATATTATACTATATTATATTATAAACCTTTATATTACTTACATTTACCAAGCTTTCTTTTAGTAAGTTCATCTTGCTTTAAAAACATGAGTGGCAAACTTTTTTCTTAAAACATAGTTACCGTATGTTTTTTACAGACACTGGACATTAGTTTAATACCCTAAAAAATGTCGTTTAATTTATATAAATAAAAAAATATAAACAATTTTGTGAACACACACCACTAATTTAAAATCAGTCAGTGCAGCAAATATTTGGGCGTATTTTAAATTTTCATTTTATTTTAAACTAAAATACGATAGTTTTGTGTTTGTCGTAACTGAACAGAATTAAAAATATCTTGTTTACAGGTACACAATTTACTGTATATGAGATATAATATAAAGCGAAGATAACTAACCAAAACTCTGTATTTAAAAACTATATTTATGTATTTAAAAATGCAATATTTACTATGTACTAAGCTAGTTCCTAAATAAAATAATAATGTCCCTTGATTTCCAGATGTTAGACAATGATAATTTTATTTTAAAAAACAAAATATAATGTCGTTCTTTAACATGAATTTGTTTTGATTTCGTCTGACATCTTTTAAACTTATGTAAATACCATTTATATATTTTTATTATAATATACATATAACAAACACTATTATACTAGAAAAAGCAAATTACCTATTTTAAAACCAAACGTTTCATACATTTTTAATATACAGGGTGATTCAAAAATCGATCACGAAACTTAAGGGGTGATTCTACTTGACAAAATAAGGGTAGAGCCTTATATAATTTTTTTAAAATCTCATTCGTTTTAGAGTTACAAGCCGTCAAAATTCAATTTTTATTTTGGTTTTTCGTCATATTGCATTTATTTTTTAACCAATCTAGTTGACATTTGGCACACAAATCAGACTTTGCAGATTCTAAAATATTAAGACAAAAGTACTTTTTTTGAACACCGCCAGAGGGCACTTTACTTAAAACTTAAAATTTATTTACATCATAATTTTTGACTTTGACAGATATCGCAAAGCTGGGGGCGCCATTTTATAGACAATCAAAAACTTAAAAATAAGGTACTTTTTTAAAGTCGATAAACCTCACCGTTTAGGCACCAATAGACATCAAAGTTTTCATCAATTTCAATCAAACTACCTACATACATACAGGAGTGTACAGTAACTTAACCGATAAACTTAACCAGACGATTCTACAACAAAAAATGATAAAAACTTTATATAAACTTATGTCCTGAACGTCTTAGTTTTTAAACTACGGGGTGTTAAATATTAAAAAATAAAATAAATATTTAACTTACACCATAGTTCAAAAACTAAGACGTTTAGGACATATGTTTATATGAAGTTTTTTCTTATTTTCTGTTGTAGCCCCCTAAAGTTTGTCGGTTGAGTTACTGGACACCCTGTATGTATTTACTAGGTATTTTGATTGAAATTGATGAAACTTTGATGTCTATTGGTGCCTAAACGGTTAGGTTTATCGACTTTAATAAGAAGTACCTTATTTTTTAGGGTTTGATTGTCTATAATATGGCGCCCTCAGCTTTGCGATATCTGTCAAAATAAAAAAGTTATGATGTAAATAAATTTTAAGTATAATACAAAATATTTTACTTCCTTTAAAGACAGTTAAAAGAAAACGTCCTGCTTCTCTATGCTATCCACCACGACTCTCTCCCCAGACCGGTTTCGCCTGCCTTACAGGACTCCTCAGTGAGGCTGTATCGAGTCGTGGTGAATAGCATAGGAAACCAGCGTCAACTTATTAGACAAGTTTCGTTGTCCAGCGGTAGGATATTAAATCCTGCCGTTGATGCCCTACTGAAATCGCATTCAGTAAATACGAGCATCAATTGTAGCGGGGTGGCTGTGTATGTTAAAGCAAAAGGAAAAATTCCCTACTGTCTTGGTGTATAATACAAAATATTTTACTCCCTTTAAAGACAGTTAAAAGAAAACGTCCTGCTTCTCTATGCTATCCACCACGACTCTCTCCCCAGACCGGTTTCGTCTGCCTTACAGGACTCCTCAGTGAGGCTGTATCGAGTCGTGGTGAATAGCATAGGAAACCAACGTCAACTTATTAGACAAGTTTCGTTGTCCAGCGGTAGGATATTAAATCCTGCCGTTGATGCCCTACTGAAATCACATTCAGTAAATACGAGCATCAATTGTAGCGGGGTGGCTATGTATGTTAAAGCAAAAAGGAAAAATTCCCTACTGTCTTGGTGTATAATACACAATATTTTACTCCCTTTAAAGACCGTTAAAAGAAAACGTCCTGCTTCTCTATGCTATCCACCACGACTCTCTCCCCAGACCGGTTTCGCCTGCCTTACAGGACTCTTCAGTGAGGCTGTATCGAGTCGTGGTGAATAGCATAGGAAACCAGCGTCAACTTATTAGACAAGTTTCGTTGTCCAGCGGTAGGATATTAAATCCTGCCGTTGATGCCCTACTGAAATCGCATTCAGTAAATGGTAGGGCATCAACGGCGGGATTTAATATCCTACCGCTGGACAACGAAACTTGTCTAATAAGTTGACGCTGGTTTCTATGCTATTCACCACGACTCAATACAGCCTCACTGAGGAGTCCTGTAAGGCAGACGAAACCGGTCTGGGGAGAGAGTCGTGTGGATAGCATGAGAAGCAGGACGTTTCTTTAACTGTCTTTAAAGGGAGTAAAATATTTTGTATTATACACCAAGACAGTAGAGAATTTTTCCTTTTTGCTAAATTTTAAGTGTTAGGTAGAATTGCCCTCTGGCGGTATTAAAAAAAGTACTTTTGTCTTAAAATTTTAGAATCTGCAAAGCTCGATTTGTGTCCCAAATATCAACTGGATTGGTTAAAAATAAATGCAATAGGGCGAAAAAACCAAAACAAAAATTAAACTTTGACGGCTTGTAACTCGAAAACGAATGACATTTTGAAAAAAAAAATTATATTAAGCTCTACCCTTATTATGTCAAATAGAATAACCCACCTAAAGTTTTATGATCGATTTTGAATGACCCTGTATAAAACATTAATTTTCTCTAGTTCGCTTGGCCATAAAAAGCCTCGCTTAATAATGTCAGGCTTTACCCATATACATATAACATAAATACCCATAAAACTTTGAGACATAAAATGCCACAATTTTTAAAATAAAAAAATATACTGCTAAATACACCGATAATAATATAAATGACATAAACCACATACAGTGCATTCCATTTAAAACAAGCAACACCCCATAATTTGGTTATTTGTACACTTATAAAAAATCCTAAAATACGTCAATTTTTATTTTTAAGGGACACACTTTTTCTGTCAAAATTTACTTATTTAAGGTTATCCCTTCCTCACATCAACACCAACGTCAAAAAGTTTGAATGGGTAAGGGGGCAAATGGTACATCATTTTAAGGCTCCTGACGAGTACTTTATAACCCTAGAATATAAAGGCAACATCTTATATACCTACTACTCTTTGTTTGACCTCCGGACAGTGCGGACGTGCGTAGAGGACTACAAAGTTCTTCCCGGAGTGGCGGCTAGAGGTGTCGTACGAACGTTATTTACCTTCGGGGATCAAGGAAAGATTCACGCTAAATTGACGGCATCTTTCTTCTAGATCTAAGCGCTGTGAGCGAAGATTCCTATAAGCTGATGGTATCCTGTATGGTAGTGAACACGAGGTATTTCTCAAATGGCGGGAAATAGATGGGCGTGCCATGGGAACTGTCAGTAGTGAAAGTGAAGTTTATACGTAACACCAGTAGCAGATCTTGGTTTGACAGCCGAGAATTTATGCTTTGCATCGATTGTTGAATTGTTTGTTTTCTTTTTGGAATTTCTGGGAGCTACAAGCTTGATTATCCAGATTTTTCGCCGACGAAGCCCTGGAAAGCATAGTCGCGAAGGAGAGGGGTAGTGGATTGAACCTGAAGGGACCAAAACCAAGAAAAAATAGAGAGAGAGAGAAAATAGCTGTACTTTAAATAATACCCAAATACCTGATTGGGATGGCCATATTTTCGAAACTAATAAACCAAGATGCATTTAATGTGGTATTTTTTAAAGCCCTTTTAAAGATCTTTTTATTGGTAATATAATATACAGGGTGCTTCATTAAAAAAATATACACTTTTTATCCTGCTGTATATTATCACTAGTATAACCATTAAAAAGATTTTTTAAAGAGTTTAAAGAAAATACCACATTAGAAACATTTAACTATATTAGTTTGGGAAATACGGCCATCCCAATCAGGAATTTGGGTAATATTTAAAGTTTCGCCATTTTGTAGTAGGTGAAGATATTGACTTTATATTTTATGATTATAAAGTACTCATCAGGAGCTTTAAAATGATGTACCACTTGACCCCTTTTCCCATTTAAAATTTTTGACATTTGTGTTGATGGGGAGAGAGTATAACCTTGAATAAGCAAATTTTGACACAAAAATGTGCCCCTTAAAAATAAAAATTGACTTATTTCAGGATTTTATTTGAAACTCACTGTATATTATCCTAATAATGTTGACTATGTAGCAGAAATTAGTTGTCAAGTATATTATTTAAGTTTTCTTTTTTGAATACTTAATATAAAATACTACGACTTTGCATATTGTCTATGATCAAAATAGAAAGGTATCTGAATTTATCTTTAAATCAAATTAAAATATTGTTTATTAAATAAAATACAGGGTTCCTAATAATAGGCTACCTATTTTAATATTTGAATTATTTTTTTAGTTTACCAAACCTTTTATTATATGTACTAAAGTACAGCTAACTCTACGGGATTTATAATAACTTATAAATATTAGGCTACTTTAATTTTAATTTTAAAATTCACGTCTTCTAAATGACCTCCACCAACTCCAACACATTTTCAATATTAGATAAAAAGTGGTTCATGAACGGCACCCAATTTTTTCCTGTGGGAATATTTAAAAGCCAAACTGCTTGCCTGTCGTCCAGGTACAATCGAGCAACTCAGACTCAATATTCTTGAAGAAGTTTAGGAATAAACGAAGGTTTGTTAGGCTGTGTAATAATCCACTTTTTATCTAATATTGAAAAATGTGTTAAAGTTGGTGGAGGTCATTAAGAAGACGTGATTTTTCTGATTAAGAATTAAATTAGCTTAATATTTATAAGGTATCATATATCCCAATGAGTTAGCTGTAATATAGTATATTAAAAGTTTGTTTGGTAAAATACAAAAAATTATTCAAATTATAAAGTGGGAAGCCTATCATGGGGAACCCTGTATTTAGACAAAAGTATGGCTATTGAGTTTTCTGAAAAATTGTGGTTATACCTTGACCTTGACTTAATTAAATGAAAAAATAAAAGTTTTGAAATATCCAATATACATATTGCCAATTTCTATTTTTTCAATTCTACATGACAGCTCTAATATAATCATTGTCGTTTTAATTTTATAAACAAAGCAATAAGCAATTTTTAAATTTAAATTAAAAATAATTTAATATTTTTCGTATGTTCTGAATTATTTAAAAATATATATTTTATTAACTAGCATTAGCATGTATTTCAAAAAAAAAAAAAACTTGTCATTATATAGGGTGTGTAAAAAAATAAAGATTTTTTTTTTAAATAAATAAAGCCTACACTATATATTTTTGGGAACCCATTTGCAATCCGTTTATACATATCAAATAGGTTGAAGATATGTTCTGTAGTTTGGCGGATTCATTTAATAGATGGTATTTATTTGGGTACACGCCAAAATAAAATTAAAAGAAAAAAACCAAAAAATTTTAAACAAGTAAACAGATAATTAAAAATCGACGTTTCGGTGGCAAATCTGCCACCGTTGTCAAGATAAATGGAATAAAACTAATAAAAATAAAAACTTACTATTATTTAGGCTTTAAAATTCACAATTTTTTGTTTTTTTGGGATATTCTGAAAACTTTGACATTAAATGTCAAAACATGTTTGTTTGGTTATAGTGTCATAGTGACATAGATAACTGGTTGCTGGTGTAATGATTGTTTATTTTACAAAAAAGGTGAATAGTTAGTTAATTTTTAGTCTTCCTGAAGATACTTCAGTATCAAGCAAAGGCAACAATGTGTTATTTAAATTAACTGAAATTGATGCTACAAAATTATCTTTATTTAATAATATATACGCACTTTCTTTGATTTTGCGTTTTTTAGAACAAGTTTTCTTTGCTAAAATGCTCGAAGCATCCCAGTTTATTCTATGATTGTTATCAAATGCGTGTTGGCAGATTTTTGATTTATGAAATTCTGTGTTTTTAATGTATGATCTGTGTTCTTTTATGCGTTTGGCTAATGGTCTACAAGTTTCACCTATATAAAACTTATTGCATTCGCAAGGTATTTTATAAATGACATTTTTTGTTTTTTCATTTAAGTTGTATGGTTTTGATTTTGTTAATTGAGATCTAATTGTGTTTTGTGTTTTAAAGATTGTGCGAATATTAAATTTATGCCCTATTCGTTGAATTTTATTTGATAGTCCGGGAATGTATGGTAAAAATAAATTTGTAATAGGTCTATTTTGATTTTGTCTTATAACTGGAGTTTCAAATTCAAGGAAACAATTATTTATAAAATCAAAAGGATAATTATTTTGAATTAAAATATTTTTTAAATAATCTTTTTCAATATTTATATTTTGATTAGAACAAATGACTTTAATTCTATCAAATAGACTTTTTACAACTCCCATTTTAACCATTATTGGGTGATTTGAGTTAAAATTTAAGTATCTATTTGTATGTGTAGGTTTTCTGTAGATTTTTGTTTCAAAATTGTTTAAATCTTTTTTATTAAAATGTCAAGAAATGGTAGTTGTGAGTTGTTTTCTTTTTATAACGTAAACTTAATTGTTGCTTCTTGTGTATTAATGTGTGTTAAAAAATTATTTAAACAGTGTTCGTCATGTTGGTATATAGAAAAATGTCATCTATATATCTCCACCAAACTAAAGGTTTATATTGATAATTTTCTACAAAATTTTATTCAAAGTTTTCCATAAAAATATTACTTAATAAAGGTGATAAAGGTGAACCCATAGCCATGCCAGAGGTTTGTTTATAAAAATCAGTGTTATATTGAAAATATGTTGTTTTGACACAAAAAGTTAAAAGCTCAAGAATAGTGTTTATGCTTAATTTTGTTCTTTCGCCAAGATGGACATCATTTTCTAATTTATTTCTAACAATATTTAATGTTTTATTTACTGGGACATTTGTGAATAAACTAACAACATCAAAACTTACCAGTGTATTAGTTGGATCAATATCTATGTTTGATAATTTCTCTAAGAAATGTTTAGAATTTTAATGTATGAATCAGTGTTGTTTACCAAAGGATCTAAAATGGTAAGTAAAAATTTTGCTAATGGATGTGTAGGTGAGTTTATACAACTTACTATAGGACGTAAAGGTATATTGGGTTTATGTATTTTTGGTACTCCGTAAAAATGTGGTGTTTTACTGTTGATTTTTAATTATCTGTTTACTTGTTTAAAATTTTTTTGGTTTTTTAGTACTTTTAATTTTATTTTGGCGTGTACCCAAATAAATACCATCTATTATCAAATGGGTGTTGGTCACTTTCTACGCGGATACCGTACTTTAATCTAAGATCTGAATAGAAAACAACCTGCACCTATCTGTTTTTCGAATAAAAACTATTTTATATAAGATATAGTATTTAAACAAAGAAATTGCTACAGGGTCGCCTAAAAATTTTGGCCAAATCTATATCAAAATTTAAAAAATAACCTTTAAATGTTTTTCACACCCTGTATATTGACAGTTTAATTTTTTTATTTCTTTATGATTTTAGTACTTAAATATTACTTCTTTTTTAATTTCTTAAATATTACTTCTTTTTTTTAATTTAATTTTATTAATAAACCCATGGGAAATTGTTTAAATTAGAATTTCTGTAAAATCATAACATTTTTTTGGTACAATTTGTGTTATCATAACATACATATTTTATAAACTAGCCTTAAATTGTATTTAAAAAAATAAGAGTTGCTGTTATACAGGGTGTGTCAAAAATTTTAAGGTTATATTTAAATATAAATATAGCCTTGACCATAATTATTTAGACAACCTTGTTTCAATACCTTTGAATAAATACAATATTTAATTTTAAATCATTTTTTCCGGTTAACAGATGGGTGCAGATTGCTTCCTATTCAGATCTTAGCTTACCAGTAGCAAAAGTATATTTATGGTCCGTGAGCCAGCAACAGATTTTCGTGACCAATTTCCTTTCAGTCCGTAACTCGTAAAATGCTTCAGGAGGGTTGTACATGAGTTGTTGCGGCGCCGATGGTGGAATTATACAGAGTGCTCCAAAGAAAAGATTCATATTAACCTTTTGTTTTTTTTAAATAAAACACCCTAAAGATTAGCTTAGTTTTGGTTTCTACAAATTTAATAATTTTATAAGCGATACCTATACCAAAAATGGCGGGTTTTTCAGATATTTAGGATTTTTTAAAAATCTTGACAAAATTTAAATTTTAATATATCTTACCTTACTTACGCTTGATTTTGTATATTATGTTAGATTGCTAAAATATTAACTTTTACATCACCTACATTTAAATTTTTTACCAGAAGTTATACAGGGTCTCCAGAAATTACTACAATATTAAATATCTGGACACCCTGTATAATATCTAGTAAAAATTTTAAATGTAGGTGATTTTAACTTATTTTACCAACCTAACATAATATATAAATTATTTTATGTTTTATCTGTTTTGTGGGAGATTAAATTTAAACAAAATATTTGGCTTTTCTCCAGAATAAAATTTAAAAGTTTATTTAACATTTCAAGAGAATTAAAACCTTTATACATTTTCCCCAGTTCTCGTCTGGCGTCTTGTTAAGATTTTATTTTATTGCATTAAAATGATTTCAACCGAGTGCCAATGAACCTTTGTTTATAGATTGACATCTTTGTATTGTAAGTAACTTAATATTGAATATTTCATTATTATATTTCTTTTAAAGTAATAATACCTTTTTATATTGTGTAAGAGCAGAATAGTTCTTCATAATGTATAATGGTTTTAATTTTCTTAAAATGTTAAATAAACTTTTTAATTTTATTCTGGAGAAAAGCCAAATAATATTTTTTGTAAATAATATATAAAGTCAAGTGTAAGGAAAGTAGGATATATTAAAATTTTGTCTTTAGTATCTTAAAAACCTTATTTTTTGTATAGGTATCGCTGATTAAATTAACCTTATTTTTATTTCTACAATCTAAAAATAAACTAATTGACAGGGTGTTCCATTAAAAAAAAACACAAGTTTATAATAGAGTTTATTTTGAGCACCCAGTACAATTTCACCATCGAAGACGCAGCTGACTCTCACAACGATTCATGAACAACCCTCTTGAAGTAATGGACTGAGATGAAATAACTGACAAAATTTTGCACCTGGCTCTCAGTCTATTAGAAGTAGATTAAAATACGTTTTAATATACTGACTTTATTAAATTACGTGTAAAATAGTTTTGGTAAAATATGACCAAAAACTTATAAACATTTGCCCCAGGCACTATTTAAAAATAATTTTATTTATAATATAATTTCTTTATGATTTTTTCTGTTTTTCTTTATGTTAAAAAAATCTCGTACCTTCTTAGTAACTGAAGTTTCACTCACAAAAGTTTTACCAAGTTGAACTAAACTATTGTACAAACACAAGTATATTATCTATTATACACAAAACACCAATTCAAATGTTTGTAACTATATTATTAGGAAAAGTTTACTAAATATATTTTTCCCGAAAAAGTTAACACCCGATCGGGAAAACCCGGAAAATGTTGACGAACGTCAATGATGAGCGAGCAAATTGCAAGATTTCACCACGAAGTTTAACGCTGTACTGAAAGAGGGATGTGCGGCGAAATTTTCGCGTTTGGTCGGAAGGGCACAAGGCCTTCGCGATAGTGTAGGCTTGTGTTGTCTTGTATTTTCGCATCATAATAAATTTTCTTTTTCAGGTCAGAATTTTTACCGATTTAAAAATACATTTTTAGTTCTCGAAAATATATAGGTTTAATCTAATTTTCAAGTTGATATCCAAAGTTAGTTTTGCTACATTTTTTTACAAAAATATACATTTAGAAATCCCAAAAAATACGATTTTTCTTTTTGTTTTTTGAAAAATCATTTCTATTTATTTTACTTAATTGTATAAATATTATTTTATAACTGCCTACAAAAAGTCAAATAATCATTTTTAATAAAATAATTTTTTTTCCCAAACTGCCTACCGGCCTATCTTCTATTATCGCAGCATACCTAATTTATTTATTTTTTTGATATAAGTTATGCTAAATAAAATAAATTGACCCAAATAAACTTTTAAGGCAAAAGTATACCTGGTCTCGTTTAGACGTTTAATTCCTTAAATAATAAAATATTGCTTTTAAAGTTAAAAAAACTTTGATGCCTAGAAGAACGTTTCCTATGTTTTTTTGCTGATATTTAAATAACGAATCTATTCCTAAATTTTAACAACCTGCAGTTCAAATAGAAAGTCGTTTGGGACATATGTTAATATAAAGTTACTTTCTTGTTATTCGCTCAAAAATCACAACCTATAGTTTTTTGGTGCAGTTACTTGACACCCTGTATATTTTACCAGCTAAAACTCAAATACTATCCAAAAATGTAAAATTTCATATGTAGTATTTTAGCTCTTAGTAATTTTCCTGATTTATTTTGGTTTATATGTAATATAAAAAGAAAATCCTCATCCCGCTATACTACTCCAATTTGTTTTTAAAAAGCGTGCTATAAACTAAACTAAAGGATTTACTAATAAAAGCGTTAGAATTTTAAAATGCCACTTAGTAATAACACAAGTAAAATGTTAGTATTTTTTTACTGAAAAAGAAATTTATATCATTAGGTTTTAAAAATAATATTGTTTAAATATCGTTCTGTACTTTGTTCACTTGAATGAATTCAATCATTATGCGCTAAATTTGTAATTGTTCAAGAAAACTCGGCTCTTTCGAATTTCTTACGACACAGGTATCTTTCCAGAGAGCTGCAAAGCTGCACGTGTTCAACCTATTCCCAAGAAAGGATCTAAATCTCTTCCATCTAACTATAGACCACTTTCAATTCTCTCACTTCTTTGTAAAGTAATGAAAAAATTAATTAATTCACAAATTCTTAAGTACTTAAAAAACACAAAATTTTGCATGCCACAAAAGATCTACAGCAGATCTCCCTTTCCTTCGTATCTCACTGTTGGAATAAGTCTCTTAAATTTTTAGATGAGTCCCAGATCGTTGCTCTTGATATATCCAAAGCTTTTGACCAGATCTGGCATGTCGCACTTCTTAATAAACTTCCTTCCTCTGGTCTTTCAACTAAACTCTGTACTTGGCTTTTTAGTTATCTATCTGATCGACGTATATCAGTTATTGTGGACGGCCATTCTTCAAGATTTCACCAGGTAAATGCTGGAGTCCCTCAGGGCTCAGTTCTGGCACTAACATTGTTTCTTTTTCACATCAACGACCTTCTCTCGTCCACAACTAATTCCATTCATAGTTTCGCCGACGATAGTACCCTTCACTCTAGTTTTCAGGTTCCTAAACATATCACTAAACCTGACTTGGAAAACAAACGCAGAGCGATGCAGATATCTCTTTCGCAGTATCTTAATTTAATATTGAATTGGGTCGCGAAAAATCTCGTTCAATTTAACGCATCCAAAACACAATCATGTTCCTTGTCGCGAAAAGAGTCATCAAATACTCATCCTCTACTTGTGAGCGGTCAAGTTTTACAGAGCAAAGACACCTTCAATCTTGTGGGCGTCACATTTGAAAGTAACCTTAACTGGCATAAACACATTGTATCTATAGCCACGGCAGCTTCAAAAAGCTTGGATTTCTCTTTCCAGCCAAAAAGTATTTTTCCGCTTCTAATTTATACAGTTTATATGTGTCCCAAATCCGACCTCCCTTGGAATATTGTTCCCATATCTGGGGCATGGCGTCCCCCACAACCCTGAGCATTCTTGATTCTATTCAAAGAAGAGCTATTCGTCTCATTAATGATCCTTCACTTACAGAAAGGCTTCCCTCTCTTGCCCATCGTCGGGCTGTGGGGGATTTATCGCTTTTTTATGGGTACTTTCATGGCTTCTGCTCTGAAGAATTGTCCAGTATAGTTCCTCCACTCACGGTTCCCAACAGAGAAACTCGTGGTTCCGCGCCTATGCATCCCTATACGGTCCAACTAGACAGGCCCCGAACTTCTCACTTTGTTCGTTCTTTTATCCCTAAAATTTCTAGATTGTGGAACCTGCTTCCCGCGGAAGTTTTTCCTTCCCCCAAACCTTTAAGTATTTAAGTCCTGTGTTAACAAACTCCCTCTTACCTCGCTTAAGACACCCACGGTACGTTAGTATTTAGGCTTTAAGCCTTCGTGGTTTGTCCAAAGATAAAAAAAAAAAAGAAATGTTCTGCTTGAGGTCACGAATGGTTCGTGGCGTATTCTCGTAGCCTTCAGATTTAAAGTAGCCTTACAAAAAATAACCCAAGGGTGAGAGATCGCATAACCTTGGCGGCCAGTTCACATTACCATTTCCCGAATTATCCAAATTCTAATAATAAAGTTCATTTATTTAATTTTTAATAATTTTTACACGTTCTAAAATCATGTATCTCTCCATAATATCTTGTTAGACAATACTGAACACAACTATGAGAGTTTGGTGACATAGTTCTAAGCAATGTTGCTGCAGTAACATTTTAAAGGTCTGACTTTTTATTGGTAAACCCTATATGCATAAAAACATTAGGGACTTTTTTTATTACGAAAGCCTTTATTTTCGTTGGCACGAGGGGTAATCATGTAGATTTACGTGCTGGCTTGCCCAATTTCGTTTTATTCAATTACATATCTTTTACTTATAATACATAATGATAATTAGGTGGTTTGGTATTTTGATTGCAGCATTTTATCTTTATTTAGAAATGAATATGTAGTTTTAATAAGTAAAGCATAGTAAGGAAAAAAAAATCTTTACAAATTTGAATTTGCCGTACAAAATATTATACATATTTCTTGATTTTTTTGTTTTCTGAATTCTAAAAGTATTAACGTATGTGACAATAATTTTACTTAAAATATTTATTATAAAAATTTATGCCTGTCGTGGTCTACTTAATTAAATTTTTAAATGTGACTAAAGAAAAGATTTGATTTTAAAAAGTTTATATTTTTAAATATTTTTTAAGAACAAGATAAATTATATTTACTAATATTTTTTATTTATAAATTTTAAACAATTTCATTTTGTACTGCAAAAGTGTTTAATTGTAAAAACCTGACATTTTCCTACATTCTTTTATTAAAAAATATTAATTTGGAACTAAATATGTAGTTTTATTAAGATTGGCATGTTTAACTAAAAGAAAAAAAAAATTTCGTATTAAACGTTTTTTGGATTTTCTAGTTTTCTGTATTTTGAAAGTTTTAAAGTATATGACTATCATACTTACAGTGATTATGAAAAAAAAACATGTGTATGTCGTTTAACACCAAGTTGTTTAATTAATTAAACTCTTAAATGTAACTAAATAGAAGATTTACCTTTTAAAAATATTTATTATATTTTTAAATATTTTTTTTTGGAAAAGAAGATGGATTTTGTTTAAAAATATTTTTTATACATGAATTTTTATAAAATTTGTATTTGCGGTACAGAGCATTAGTCATTCTGGATATTCTTTTTTTTTTAATAAATGACTATCATACTTAACTATATAAAAAATATGTGTGGGTCGTTTAATAGCCAGTTGTTTATAATTAAATTACTAAATGTGACTAAAATGAAGAATTGACTTTAAAAAGATAATATTTAAAAAAATCAAGGAACAAGATGGATTATATTTTATATTATATTTTAGTCATAAATTTAACAGACAAAAAGAAACTATATTATAGATTGCCAATTTGTTCAATTTTTTAAAGCAATCATTAGACTTAATTTTTTTGTCAGAAATATTAAATCAGGGACCTTCGGGGCGCCACACACACACAATTTTATAAAGGCAGAATTTATTTAGCATCTTATTTCTCCAAACAAATAGGTAAATTATTATAACTGAATTTGGTTATTAATGTATTTACCAAAAACCAAGTTAAACACCCTGTATCTTAAGGAAAAAAACTTGCGGACACATGTTTATAAGTTTTGAATTGACTCCCCGGTAGCGCAGTTAACGAGTCTGTGATCTTTAACCCGAAGGGCCCTGGTTCGATCTCCAGCCAGGAAGACATTTTTAGGTAGTAATTATTTAAAATAACGTTTGTGGTGGCAAAACCACCTTGTCTAAAGATGCTGTAAAATGCAAAAACTGCATGTTTCAGTACTTGGACAACGTTGACGAAAGAGGGAAAAATGGGTTAAACATTTAATAACTGGACACCCACGGTGCTTTTTTTATCTTTGGACAATCCACGAAGGCTGAAAGCATAAATACTAACGTATTGGGTGTCTTAAGCAGGGTAAGAGGAAGTTTGTTGACACGGGACTTAAATACTTGAAGATTTGGCGGAGATGGAAAGACCTCCGCTGGCAGTAGGTTCCACAGTCTAGAAACTCTAGGGATAAAAGAACGAACGAAATGTGAAGTTCGGGGTCTATCCAATTGAACTGTATAGGGATGAATACGCACGGCACAACGAAATTCTCTGTTCGGAACTGCAAGAGAAGGGACTATACTGGACAATTTGTCGAAGCAGAAGCCGTAAAAGTATCTATAGAAGAGCAATAGATCTCCCACAGCTCAACGATGGGCAAGAAAAGGAAGTCTTTAAGTAAGTAAAGGATCATTAATATATACAATGTGTTTATGCCAGTTAAGGTTATTCTCAAATGTGACGCCCACAAGGTTAAATGTGTCCCCGCTCTGCAAAAACCTGGCCACTCATAAGCAAAGGATGAGTGTTTGATGATTTTTTTCGCGACAAGTAACATAATTGTGATTTGGATGCATTAAATTGAACGAGATTTTTGGCGCCCCAATCCAATATCAAATTGAGAACCTGTGAAAGAGATATCTGCATCGCCCTGCGTTTGCTTTCCAAGTCGGGTTGAGAGATTGGTTTGGGAACCTGAAAAGTGGAGTGAAGGGTACTATCGTCAGCATAACTATGAATGGGATTGGTTGTGGAAGAAAGAAAGTCGTTGATGTGAAGAAGAAACAAAGTTGGTTCTAGTACGGAACCCTGTGGCACTCCAGCATTAATTTCGTGAAAGCTTGGCCATCAACAATGACTGATATACGTCGATTAGAAAGATAACTGGAGAGCCAAGAGCAGAGTTTAGTTGGAAGACCGTAGGAGGCAAGTTTATTAAGAAGTACTTACTCGTACTTAGGCATGACAGCGTAAGCTGTCTTAAGGATAAAAAATGCATTTTCACCGTAACGAGCAAAAATTTACCTTCTTTCCCAAACACGTATAAAAAGGTGGACATTTAATTTTAGAATATTTTTTTATAATAAAAACTGAAAAATTATTATTAAATATTTTAAAGTTTTTCATGGCAACTTAGGCCTAATTGTTATTTTCTATACCAGATGACTAGTTCAAAACTTAAAATTTAACATAATTCATTTTCAGCCTTTAATTTATATTCTAATAATACCTATGTGTTTTCAACATTGATTTGTCGTTTTTTTTTCATCAGAGCAAAAATGTGTTATACACGGGAAAAATTTTATAAGAAGAATTCAGCTCTCGGTTTGTTGTCTTTCTGCGTTTCGCGTTGGGAGACAATACAACCTTTAGTCGAAATATAGAATTTTTTTCCATTGTATATTAAATAACTATTTTGCCTAATATCATTCTGAGAATTGCTTATTAAAGTTTAAAAGTAATATTTTTTTACATTCTATAGATGTATTTAATTTCTATGTAAACTAACACCTTTCTAACTAACTAATATATTTTTCCAACAAACTTTTATAACAAAGGCTGCGTCTAAAGTTTCAGCATCGTATGTCTTATTTATAAATATGATCCATTTGAATTTCTTGATGTTAACATAAAGTTAATTTTACTTAATTTTTACTAAATAAAGTTTGACATAGTCTGTCTTTAAACAACTTAAAATAAAGAACAAAAAATTTAAAAAACGACAAAACTAAAAAGATAATTTTTTAAATCTTAAGCACAGTATTTAATATCTTATTAACCATAATTCCTTTTAAATAGAAAGTTGTTAAAAAGTAAAATTATACAAAATTTATTCCGAGAGTTTATTTTATCAAGTGTTCCTCTTTAGAAAACACGTAAATATATAGTTCTTCCTTCTTTAAATTTTTCTTATAATTGCTACAACGGTCAGAAAATCAACACACGCGGCTAATAAAAAAAATAAGTATCTTAAACCTAAATAAAAGAGTACCTATATTACACTTATATTATTTTATTCTTTTGTTTTTTTCGTGTTTTTAGTCCCTTCAGGTCCAATCCACCAGCTGTCTCTCTTCCGGACTATGCTATCCAGGGCTTCGTCGTCGGAAAATCTGGATAATCGAGCTCGTAGCTCCCAGAAATTCCAAAAAGAAAACAAATTAACTCTGGAATCGATGCAATGCATAAATTGTCGGCTGTCAAACCAAGAGCTGCTACTGGTGTTACGTATAACCTTCACTTTCACTACTGACAGTTCCCATGGCACGCCCATCTATTTCCCGCCATTTGAGAAATACCTCGTGATCACCACCAAACAGGATACCATCAGCTTATAGGAATCTTCGTTCACAGCTCTAGAAGAAAGATGCCGTCAATTTAGCGTGAATCTTTCCTTGATCCTCGAAGGTAAAAACGTCCATACGGCACCTCTAGCCGCCACTCCGGGAAGAACTTTGTAGTCCTCTACTCACGTCCGAACTGTCCGGAGGTCAAACAAAGAGTCTCTTACACTTAAAAACTCTATAAAACGCGCACCTTGTTAAACTTACGGAAACTAGATAAACAAACAAAAAAGCTTTATGAAATTAATAGTAAAAAACTGCAAAATACTAAAATTAACTGTTCTATCAACGTCTATAAACAACAAAAAGGCTTTTACAGTACTAAAATAAAATTAAAATAACGCTAACGCTTAAACACAACTTTTACACTTTACAAAAGATTGTTTGACAGCTTTCGCCATTTATCTCGCTGTTTAACGTAAAAATGCGCGAGCTTTTCGAAAATATTTTCATCCTTCTTTAATGCGTTAGAAAGAATCAGTGCCTACCTTTCGACCTGTTGATATTACCGACATATTTTGGCTTTCAACATATTATTCTTTTCTATGTTACGATGCCTACGTCACAAATGATCACGTGACCATATCCTGCGAGCCTTTATAAAATTACGTAGATCGCGATAACATCTAACAAGTTCTTTTTTAAAAGGGACATGTCCAATTATAAATATTTAAAGAAAAACGCAAACGTTTAACATTAACGCGTACGCGCCAGACTTTCGTTATTTTGTAAAAGCTCAATGTTTATCAATGCATGCTCCCAACATAGGTAGAAGCAATGAAAGGCTATGAAGTTTGACTCATAGTGGCTTTGGTAGGTACCAAGTACCGAAGGTTGATAATTTTTAATGTTTAAGGCCCCATAAACCACGCAGGGTTATTAGAGGCCACAATCAGTGTATACATTTAATAGGTAACAATATTTAAACATGAGTTAGTTCATTAAGTATCTTGGAATTGGCTTGAAAACTCGCTATCAGTGTCAGAAGTCTACGGTATAAAGTTGTTTTCGATGGCTAGTTGTTTGGGTATCTTTTCTAATTCTTTGTGCACCTAATCTTTATGTTTCTGTCCTTGAGGTATGGGTGGATAAAGTTCAATATTTTTATTAAATCTGGTATGTTATCGGTGTATCTTTTGGCAACACTAAATAGGCCTGGTAATCCATGAACATTTTGAAAGAAATTAGTAATTTTGGTCGAAGTTTAATGAAAATGGAGGTATATAACGTTTAGCTGGTTTCAGATGCTCGTCTAAGATGACATGATGACTTTTTGTTTTGTTGTTGCAGCATGTTTCGGTTTCTTAGAAGGCATTTCTGTTGGTTTGAGAAATTGGTTTAAATGTTCTTCGACTGTTAGACTACTTACTTCTGATTATAATCTTTTATTAGTGAAAGTGTCAGTTATTGGTGTACTGGTATCCTGGGTTTGATTAGTGGTATCATTTCGAAGTGTATGTTTCATGGTATTTTTGTCTTTTTGCGTGTATAATGAGTCTGTTTGAGCTATAGTAATTGGGTTTGTATCTAGGTTGGATAGCTGAGAAGTTAAATTATTGCTGTCGTTTTGGTTTATTGTACAATAAGCAGCTATATGATCAGTTTGTTTGCACTGGTAACACAGCTTATCTATGGTCAGATATATTTGATATTCAACATCCTCATGGGTAATAAGTATGGATTCTTGTAACGATGCATTTTCAATCGGTGCAATAAAAACTTGCTGTCGGAAACTTAAGTTTTGAGAATACTCGGGGTAAGAAGTGTTAAATTTATGTATAAGCTAGTAAAGCAATAACAAAACGGGAAATGCGTTAAACGATGGGGGTTTTGGGACAAAAATCGTATAAGTCTTATTGCACCAAAATAGTTCTGTTAATAATTGGGTAACGTACAATGCTGTGCTTATACAGAAAGCAATACTGTAATAATCTTATACATTTAACACATTGTTACACAAATTATGCATATAAGTTGTTATAAAAATATTAATTTTGGCATTTTTGTCCACATATCGAAGCACTGTGCGGTGTTTCACCCTGTTTATATGCCGAAAATTTATACAGGCTGTTTTTAATTGCGGTAAGAAAATCAAAGGGCATATTCCTAAGCAAATTGTATGAAAAAAAATTATATAAACATTAATGGGCGGCGTGAGACGCATCTTAGCTAATATTATTGACAAAAAAATTTAAGGTTTTCTTGCAGCTTTTATATATATATATATATTTTTTGAATGAAACACCTAAAAATACAATTTTTTGTGTCTTCATCTTTGAAAGTAGCTTGCTTAATTTTTTTGGAAAAAAATTAGCTAAACTGCATTATCCTGCACCCTACAAGAAACACTGAAGCATTTTTTGTTTAAAAAATTGGGTGTTTTAACTTCTTATTAGCAATTATTTTATAATAACAACAAATGCTTAATTAAATGACGTTTGTATCTAGTCTAATAAATTTTACTAAGAAAGGTTTTTTAGAAATTTTTAAGCTTCAGGAAACATCCTGTATCTTTAGAACGAAAAATTTGGGGACATGATTATATGAACTTTTTTCCATAAAAATAGCCCAGAAGTACAACCTTAAATTTTATTACCCCAATTAGAAAACACCCTGTATAATTAAAACGCAAAGCGATAATTTTTTAACACTTTGTTAGAAAACTACACTCACCTATTTGTCTACTCGACAATTATCGCTTGATCACAGCGATAATTGCATAGTAGAAATTGAAAATTCCACTGTCATGTATTTAATTGTTGAATTTGACAACCACATCCTCACAACAGCTTTATTTATTTAATATGTCAGTTTGGCATTTCATAAATTTTGCAAACATTTATGTATAAAAAACTTTAGGATTGAGTTTGGTTGTATTTTTAAATAAATTGTTTAGAAAATTATTAGTCCTTCATTTAATAGTTTCACTTTCTTCGAGTAATTATTTCCCCTAAATTACACTCGTGCATCAAAATAATCACATAATTTAGCTTTCAAGTGTATTGCCTTTTAAAAACTACTTTCATTCAATTTCACGTTTGAAAAAAATATGAAAATTAACTCTGATAGTTTTAAGGCAATACGATTTCAAGCAAAATTATCGATAATTTTGATTTAGTTGTGTAATTACCCCCGATAATTTTACTGCACCAATTAACATGATTTTTTTAAAGATCTTCTTGTTACTGAGACGTCGTAACGCTACATTTTTAAATATTTTATGTTTTACCCATCTATTATTGATCTGTAATACCTTAGAAACGGAATATGTTATGGTAGCAATAATACCTGCTATCACACCTAGGGCATTCTAATATGGAAATTTTATTGCTTATCCAATTTTATTTCTCTCACAATAAAGATCAAGTTTATACAAACATATGTATTAAAATAAAATCAATAATTTACCAGTTCCTGAAAATATGCCATTAAAACGCTTTCGGTTATTTGAAGAATTGCGTTCGCATATTTCCAAATACCAAATATGCCATACTCCCGATCATACTGTTGCCTTGATTTAACTGGCAAAAGATTTTTGGTCGCTTTTATGGCCTTTTTTATATTTTGTGGAATTTCTTCCATTTTGAGCAAATCGTTAAACAAAAATGCCAACTGACTAACTGATAGAAACATCAAAGTCAAACTTAACACCAGTCATTATCTACTTACGTATACAGGTACAGGTGCAACTTATTTTTTATATTGCGAATAAATAATGTAATTAGTCACACAAAAACTCTTTTTGGGTAAAACATAAAGCATTGTATGCACCACGGGCTTTACTGGTCTATAATGCCCATCAGGTCAAAATCTAGCCATTGGGCTATTTCGACCTTCAGGGCATTATAGTCCTAGTAACGCCCTTGATACATAAATAGCTATTATGGTCTAGTATTCATTTAATATCAACCTGTTGGTATTCTACAAGCGTTAGACGGTCTCTTTTCCCGCATTGCATGTAAACTTTTGAATTAGCTAATGCTGTACACTGTATCAAAACCTAATAATCTAGATAAATTATTCTTAGGCAGACACCACGTCTCCGTTACGATGGGGTAAACTCAGCAATGCAAGAAGACAATATTGTTTCTTTTTAGAGTTAAAACTTTCCCCTTCGTTGTTTACAACTCGCTTTATTTGTTTAGAGTTTTTCTTTATTATCGCTCAACTTATTCACTTTTCACAGCAGTTTAAAGCATCAAAAAGTTTGAAATTTTTTATGTACTTTTAATGCTACAATAAGATTCCAGAGTTATTATTGTTTTGTTGAGAAATTGTGCATAAAGAAGGAAATATTTCTGGTAATTGTCTAGATAGTTGCGGCAACCTGATTTTGACGAAATTTGGTATATGGGGTTTTTTGGGGCGCTGATCATGAATCTGATAGATTTGTTTTAAAACGTTTTGTTCTCAAGACATTTATCATCAAAGTTAGAATCAAAACTATCCTTAGTTTCACTATATTCCGCCTTTTTTGCAACAAAATCCTTGATATAATACTAAATTGGCTACAACAATATTATAAACATCTTTAAAAACCTGTTTTCAGTTATTTTACACGATTTTTTTAATTAAATTCCAAATCTTTTACTTCTAAAACGCTGAAACTATCCATACACCTATGTGAATAAATGTTTTCAGACATGGCGACTTGATTTAAAATAAACCTTTTCTAATAATAAAAAAGGCTTAAAATCAATAACAAAAAACATAGTTTTAAAAGGTTTGTTTTAATGTAAAATAAAATATTGTGAACACCTAGTATAAAAAAGATATACATTTTGGGAATTTTAAAAATATAAATTTTTGGGAAATTTAACTTTTAATTGGGTTACTTAACATTGGAAAATTTGCTACATAAAAATATACGTGAGGTATCAAGGTCTTAAAAGTATAAATTAAACAATTTTCTAGGTTACTCTTATAATAATAAAATAAAAACATTAAACAAACTGGGTAGCGTAGAAATGCAAAACAAACACTAGAAAATTTGATATTTAAAGAAGAGAGAAAGAAATTAAAAGGGATTTTATTAGATAAGAAGTAGTTAGTGAAGTAAAGTATAAAGTTTGGCGCGCGTGTGGCGGCTTCGGTTGTATCGGCAAACGTCGATCACTGGAGTTAAGCAGTGAAATGCGCGCCCATAATTTAGATGGGTGTCCGACGGCAGCGGTGTTTCGGGCGGCGGCACACGGTGTTGTCTGCTCGGGGATGCGGACCGAGCAACAACCATCTAAGTTATGGAATGAATGGTGTGTGAATGAGAAGGAGTAGGGGTCAAGGTACAATAAGCCTTCAGGCTGCAGTGCACCACCTAGGGGGGCGGTCGTCGGACCTGGGTGGGATGACCCCTGAAAGGGTGAAAAAAAAAAAAAAAAAAAAAAAAGTATAAAGTTAAAGTTCTAGTTCAGTCCCCGTACGGGCTGCCCCGAGTGGGGGTATGCCCGTACCAAATTAAGTTAGTTCAATAAGTTGTTGGTTTTTAATGCAAAGTTAGTTTTGATGGTCCACCAGTCTCATTGTCCCAAGAAGATAGTTCCATATGGTACATTAGTCCCAGTAACGAAAAATGGCTATATATAATTCAAATTCAACGTCACAATATTGTGTGTCAATTTAGTCTTGTATTAGGAATTTTGTGCAAAAGAAGGGGGAATAGGTATAGTAAAAATAAAAGATAGTTTGAATTTCAAATTTGATGTCGAATATCTCGCGATCGAAACATTTTAATTTGTTTTTTCCAGATTTGTGTTCAGGTCCTCACAAAACCCCCGTATACCAAATTTCGTCAAAATTGAAGTTGCAACCTTTTGGACAATAACGATTTTTTTATACAAATGGAAGACTTAACAGCACGTGTACGGCAATCTCCACTAGTACAAGATAATATTTTATGCATGTGTTGCATACTATTTTTTTACGACAGTATCATTTTCAATCGAATGCATTATTACTATTAATTTTAGACAATCTCTAATAATTTTAGACAATGCCTTTAATTTTTTAGTGGCAAAAAAGTATGATAACTTGATTTTCTGGTTAAGTTAATGGATCCTTTTTTTTATCTTTTGACATCCCACGAAGGTCTATGCCTAAATACCAAAGTACCGTGGGTGTCGGGTTATTAGATGTTTAACCCATCGTTCAACCCTGTTCCGTCAACGTTGTCCAAGCACTGAAACATGCAGTTGCATTTCACAGCACCTTTTAGACAACGCGATAGTGCCACCACGGTCGTTATTTTTAAATAATTACTACCTAAATATGTCTCCCCTGCTGGGAATCGAACCGCCGACCTCTGGCTTCGAAGATCAAAGCTCTGTCCACTAGGCTACGGGGAGCTGCTACATTGCATGAATTCTTGTTTAAATTAATTCTAGCAGGCAATAAAAACAAACACTTATTAAAAGTATAAAAATATACGGAATAATAATTTAACTACTTAAAAGATTAACAAAAAAGCTAGAAAATGTTCCTGTATCAGAGTTTGTTATATTTTTATTTATTATGTTTTAAGCATACCAACAAAACGAATAATCCTTAAAGACACAATAAAAATAGGAAGATAAACTCCTTTAAAAATGAAACGCCCTGTATATTAACCTATTTTCAAAAAATATTTTAAAGAGGTTTACAAAAATAATAACCTAATATGTCTATCTTTAGGAGTTTTTAAAATATGGCCACCTAAATCTAAAAATAGTAGGTATAACGAAAATTATATCTGCTATTAGGAGACATTTTGCACCCCATATTTTGCAATTCCGTTGTGGTTAACGTTATTCTGTAACTGCGCAGTAACGCAAACATGATCCGTTATCGTTATTAACCATACAAGACTCCTTTAATTACGGATGAATTAAAATATCATTTATACATAGGCTCTAATTAGCGAAAAATTTATAGCAGTAATAAAAATCAAATAGTGTTAAGAAATTAAAACGGACTTGCACTTTTACGGATATTCTAAATTAATAATTAATTAAGATGTTACAATCTGGCACACTTGCTTTTTATTCTACTACCAAACCTAACCTTACTTTTTGTGTTTTGCTTATACTGTATTGTTTGCATCTACTTTAAAAAATGAAATCAACAGGAGTGTTAGCATATATTTAAATATCAATTTATATCTTATGAAGAATAAAAGTAAATACTGATTTTCCGTTAACTTTAAAATCGGTCAACCACAGGCAAAAATAAGGTTATGTGTCGAAAGCGCAGACGCAAGATAAATTTCCTAAAAGAGGCTGCAAACTCTCTGTCTCAAACTGCTGCCGTAATCGTTATGTTTAATAACGATAACCATAAGGAGGCCGAAAAACGTCTGTTATTTTAAGAGGTGCAAAATGTCTCTATTATTTAGATTTAAGTATACAGTGTGTCCCAAAGTAGCTTTCCAGTGATGCATATAGAACGCTCCCTAGTAGCTTAGGAGCGTTTCGTTCTACTTTATGGCGTACCAGTGACGGAAAGTGTTATGCACCTGAACTACTTCGCTTTTCTTTCCCTTGCCCCTCATGCACCAGCTCCTCTTTTGGTTTTTGTGCTTCAAACGTGTTTTTAATGGTTAAGAATGAATTTTTTAAAACAGTCGAAAATCGCACCACCCTGTACATACACAAATATACCGGGTGATGCATCGCCGGGCGGGACATAGGAAATCCCATGTAATTTTTAATGGGGTCAATTATTTGCTCCCTAATTATTTTAGAGAAAAATCTATTGAAGCTTTATTGAAGAGCATGCAAATCTACGTCCATGGTTAAAACTTTAGATATTTTGGTTAACCCGTTTGCTAGTTAGATGCTAATATATTTTTAAAAATTGTTACATTATTATTATATTTATATTTATAAACAACAATAAAAATACCAGTTAGCGTGACATAACGTTGTTATTTTGATATACAAGGATAAAAATTTCTCTAATCTAGATGAGTTAAAAACTACTATTTCTGCAGAATTCAATAAAATTTAAATTTACCAGTTAGACAATGTAAGAAGAGAATTTTATGAACGGTTATTGTCCAGCAGTTAATGAAGGAACATTTAAAAATTTTCCTAAAATCTTAAGTTTATTTCCAACATATTAATTATTGTAATAATATTAATAATTTATTAAAGCATGTAAATATCAAAATATCATAAGTTCTTGAAATTTGTTACTCTAATTTAGTTTAACTTAACCTAATTCGTTTGTATAAATACAACTTAAATTTTTCAGTGTACGATTTTTTGATAATAATAAAGCACTAAATTTTAAAATGATAAAGTAATGTTACGCTAACTGGTATTATTATTGTTGTTCATAAATATGAGGCGATAATAATGTAACAATTTTTAAAAATATATTAGCATCTAACTAGCAAACGGGTTAACCGAAAAATCTAAAGTTTTTACCATGTACGTAGATTTGCATGCTCTTCAATAAACTTTAATAGAATTTTTCTCTAAAATAATAAGGGGAGCCAATAATTGACCCCATTAAAATTTACATGAGATTTCTTTTGTCCCGCCCTGTGATGCATCACCCGGTATACTATAATTCATCTTAATCTTAATCCCAATTTTTCTAGAAGACACTAAAGTCAGTTATAACTGGTTTGGCGGACAAGGCAATTTAAGTTTACCGCCTTGATTTGGCGCCATGGCAATAAAATAGGCTAAAGACGCTCTCAAAAAGAATAATTACCCCAAAAATCTTCCACATTCTGAATTTTATTGCAAATTTAATATAATTCTATAATAAAGATCTATATCAGCCAAAAGAAATTAAAGAAATGATGACCATAAAAAATTTAGGAAAAATTAAGCTACTTAATTTTTAAATTTTTTAATTTTTAAAATTTTAAAAGCTTGATCCAATAGCTATTTATGTATCAAGGGCGTTACTAGGACTATAATGCCCTGAAGGTAGAAATTTTCTAGATTTCGACCTGATGGGCACTATAGTCCAGTAAAGCCCGTGGTGCATACAATGCTTTATGTTTTACCCAAAAAGAGTTTTTCAATGACTAATTACATTATTTATTCGCAATATAAATAGTTGCACCTGTACCTGTATACGTAAGTAGATAATGACTGTTGTTAAGTTTGACTTTGATGTTTCTATCAGTTAGTCAGTTGGCATTTTTATTTAATGATTTGCTCAAAATGGAAGAAATTCCACAAAATATAAGAGAAAAGGCCATAAAAGCGACCAAAAATTTTTTGCCAGTTAAATCAAGGCAACACTATGATCGGAAGTATGACATATTTGGTATTTGGAAAGATGCGAACGCAATTCTTCAAATAACCGAAACCGTTTCCATGGCATATTTTCAGGAACTGGTAAGTTATTGATTTTATTTTAATACATATGTTTAACAAACTTTATTATTTTTAGTCGGAAAAATACAGTCCGAACTATTCTCTGGACCAAGTATTCCACCCTAAGGTCTACGTTGATGGTCTATGAAAATATAGACATTTCGCAATACCATCCTCTCATATCTTTTTTAAAAGTTAAGTCGAAAGGATACGTCCCGAAGAAATCTAAAGTTTTGGAAGGAGAACAAATATTAAAATTTATTAAGAAGGCTCCTGATGATATCTACTTGGTACACAAAGTCATATTGGTAATGGGTGTTTTTGGAGGTTTAAGACGAGATGAGTTGGTCAAAATGACTATTAATGACATTGAAGATAGAGGAACAGTCTTGGTTATAAAGGTACCAGAAATTAAAACTTCAAAACAAAGTTTTACTATCATTGAAGAAGATTTAGGCGCTTTAAATTTAATAAAAAAGTACACAACATTAAGACCAGCTGGAATAAAGGAGCGAAAATTCTTTCTTACCTATAGAAAGGGTCGATGTACAGTACAACCCATTGGAAAAAATACCATAAGAAGCGTCCCAACATTGATCGCAAAATTTTTAAAATTGGATAATGCAGAAGCTTACACCGGCCACTGTTTGCGTCGCACATCGTCAACTTTACTTGTTGAGGCAGGTGCTTCGTTTAAAACGCTAAAACAACATGGGAAATGGAAAAGCTCTTCAGTAGCTGAAGGATATATAGAAGAAAGTATTTCATCCAAAAACAAAGTAGCCAAAATGATTGCCAATTCCGTTAATTCCGAGGTTAATTCCGTATCGACTATTAAAAATTCTTTAATGGACTGTTCTTCTATACAAAATAGAGTTAGTGCTACCACCGCTGCTACCATCACAAAAAACACCGATCATTCTATAGTGGGATCAGCTACATTTTCCGGGACATTTCAAAATTGTAATTTTTATTTTGGAAATAAAGTTTAATTTTTAGTATTGTTTAAAGAAAATTTATTTTTGTATACACTTAATCTTTATTGTGAGAGAAATAAAATTGGATGAGCAATAAAATTTCCATATTAGCGCATTAGGACATTATAAGCGGGCATTATCATAATGCCCGCTTATAATGCTCTAGGTGTGATAGCAGGTATTATTGCTACCATAACATATTCCGTTTCTAAGGTATTACAGATCAATAATAGATGGGTAAAACATAAAACAAATAAAAACTAAATTTTACTCCCGATTGGTAATATACAGGGCGAGTTATAAATAAAAATATGTAAAATAAGCTTGAGTAAAATACCTTTATTTTAAAAAATAGGACAAAATTGTATAAGTAAAAGTTGTAGAGAATTAAATTCTATTATTTTTGTCAATTTTTTAAAATATGCGTTAAAAGTTTTTAAAATACTTGGCTTAAGGTAGTAAATTTAAAAAACACATATACAATTATTAAATTTTCTTTTAAATTTTGCTTCTTCTTGCCTATTATTTAAGTTTTAATGCGTACTGAAAAAAATACATTTTTTACTCTTTTTTGTTTTATCTTTGGACAATCTCCGAAGGCTGAAAGCCTAAATACTAACGTACCGTGGGTGTCTTAAGCAGGTTAAGAGGAAGTTTGTTAACACGGGAGTTAAAAACTTGAAGATTTGGAGGGGAAGGAAAGACCTCCGCTGGCAGTAGGTTTCACATTCTAGAAACTCTAGGGATAAAAGAACAAACGAGATGGGAAGTTCGGGGCCTGTCCAACTGAACTGTATAGGGATGCATACGCGCGACACCACGAGTTTCTCTGTTGGGAGCTGCAAGAGGAGGACTACACTGAATAATTCGTCGGAGCAGAAGCCGTAAAAGTATCTATAGAAGAGCGATAGATCTCCCACAGCTCGACGATGGGCAAGTGAAGGAACAGCCCTTCTTTGAATGGCATCAAGAATGCTGAGGGTTGTAGGGGATGTCATTTTCCAGACATGAGAACAATATTCCAGAGAGGGTCGAGCTTGGGACACATACAAAGTGTATAAATTGGAAGGAGAAAAATACTTTTGGCTCGGAAAGGAAATCCAAGCTTTTTGAAGCCGCGGTGGCTATAGATACAATGTGTTTATGCCAGTTATGGTTATTCTCAAATGTGACGCCCATAAGGTTAAATGTGTTCCCGCTCTGCAAAACCTGGCCACTCATAAGCAAAGGATGAGTGTTTGATGATTTTTTTCGCGATAAGGAACATGATTGTGTTTTGGATGCATTAAATTGAACGCGGTTTTTGGCGCCGCAATCCAATATCAAATTGAGATCCTGTGAAAGAGATATCTGCATCGCCCTGCGTTTGCTTTCCAAGTCGGGTTGAGAGTTTGGGAACCTGAAAAGTGGAGTGAAGGGTACTATCGTCAGCATAACTATGAATGGGATTAGTTGTGGAAGAAAGAAGGTCGTTGATGTGAAGAAGAAACAAAGTTGGTGCTAGTACTGAACCCTGTGACACTCCAGCATTAATTTCGTGAAAGCTTGATGCTTTAATTTTAAATTTTCTACTCTTATGCTTTAATTTTAAATTTTGATATAAAATTTAATTCTCTACATCATTTTCTTATACAATTTGGTTCAATTTTTCTATTTTTAAAAATAAAAGTAATTAGCAACAAGGCATTTTCATATTTTAAATAATAATATCTCGCCCTGTATAATACCAATTGAAGTAAAATTTTGTATTTATTAGTTTTGGACCATGCGACCAGTTTTCTAAAAGGACGTTGAAAAATCCCCAAATGTTTGGTCCATTTGTCCTCTTGTAACATCTATCCTGGGACACACTGTATACTTTATTTTGGTTTTTGGCCCAGTTTAAAAAAATAGTTAGGAATAGCTATTCAAGTAGCCCATCTATTCAGCGGATCAAAATGTAAAATTTGAGGTTTGAAAAACATTTTGAAATTGGTCACGAAATGGTCATGAATGGTCACTAAGGTGACGAATTGGTCATCTATACGCCAACTTTTACAGCGTATTTAAAATATCAAATTCATCAAAAAATTTATTAGCTCCTCAAATTAATCAAAGCTCAGTTAAAAAAGATGCCAGAGCGGCCATTAAAAATTTAAGATTTAAAAAACAAATTCTGAAAGCTAGTAAAAATCAAGGTTAGTTTATATTTATAAGGTTGCGACATATCCTCAACTTTTAGGCGGTTCGAGGTCGGGGACGCAAGGAAGGGCACTTCTCAGAGAAAAGTTGGCAAGACTGGGTAAAAATCAAAGCTGAATATCAATCCAGTGGCGTCTAGAATTTCATTTTGCATTGTTTTGAAAGTGATATTTGTTGAAAGATGTCCAAATGTTTTTTATTTAAAGTAAAAGAATTTACAACTTAATAATAATTAAAAACTGTTGTGTAAACGGTTATTCTACTAATACAAGAAACTGTATATCTCCGGCACTAAACAACATGGTCGAAAAATGGGAGATGTGACGTCCTAACACGTCAAAGTAATATGGCCGAATGTCGTGACCTTATATAGACCGACTTTGAGTAAAAATTAGAAAATTGGTCATAGGTATTTAATAGTTTCAAATTTTAAGGTCACTAATTGCTACATATACCATATATGCACTTTAACATCAACATCAACATTTGGAGGTTGTTTCATGCTGTAACAGTTGGGCACGAATTGGTCAGGATTGATCATTAGGTTACAATAATTGGTCAGCAGTTAAAGAGAATTGAAAGAAGTTATTTTAAATATACAGGGTCCTGATTTTTTAAAAAATATATGTAGCACCTCAATATTAGCATTCAGAGTTTATTTAATGCTATGTATAAATTGTAGTCTAAGATCCGGCAATAAGAAAATATACCCTCATCTGTTAATTAAATGAAATAATATTTTCTAGGCAGATTTTAATGTGGTGAATGCAAGTAAACAACATCTGCCAGCATAGGTCTGCTACAATTAATAATAATTAATAGTTAATGTATTTATAATTGTTACCCTTACATGGTAATTGCATGAACCAAAAAAATTTTCATATTGTATATTATAAACCTTGTTGTAGTAAGCACCCATCTCTGTGACTGCTACATTTACCTGCAGCGAGCTGAGAACAGGTAGATAAATTAGACTTATTTCTCTCATATGTTTATTAAATAATTTGAGCATATCTAGCAAGTTCTTAAAAATTTAAATATATTTTTATGTGGCAGGTACCTTAAATTTATTAGCAGCCTTGATATAAAAAAAGTTAAATTTCTAAAATTTAAATGAAACGTTTGCTAACAAGAGAGAGACAATCTGAGCTTAATCGTATGTAAAATACAAAATATTTTAACCCTATATGTTTTGATTAGATTTACATAAACATCCTGTTCATAAAACTCACTCAGGAGGGCACTAGAATTCCATTTTTTCACTTAAAAGTCAAAATTTAAAATCACCCTATACAAAACGGATTTTTCATTATCATTGGTTTTTACTAATTTGGCCGGGACATTCTGCATATAATCTTCCCCA
The DNA here is from genome assembly GCA_014170235.1 of Listronotus bonariensis. Lineage (NCBI taxonomy): Eukaryota > Metazoa > Arthropoda > Insecta > Coleoptera > Curculionidae > Listronotus > Listronotus bonariensis. Next base: position 180,002 of record JACEGR010000323.1, on the reverse strand, counting down.
TTTTACTCTAATTATGTTTTTTTAATCCTCCATCTAATACTACCTGCTAATAATGAAGAAATTTTAAAACAAGAAATTGCACGAGTTGTAGAAGCAATTTTCCTAAAAAATGCGAGGCAGTTATGACTAGCAAAATGCGTTTTTATGGTGAAGCAGTAATTTAATAATTAATTAAATAATTTGTTGTTATGCTTGAGCTATTTGATTTTAATTTAATTTTAGGAATTAGACCTTAAATAAATATAAATATGCATGGTCTTTATTTATTGTATTTTCTATACTTTGTTCCCGTTATTATCATTTGTAAAATTAATAAAAAAATTATAAGTTTATACTGTGATCTCATTTGATTGACACTGTCTAGAATTTATTTAGAAAATACCTATTTAAAGGTGATATTTTAAGGTATACAAAATCTAAGGTATACTTACGAAACTTCAGTGATATGCAAATTTAAACTTAAAAAAAGGATTACTATTTTAACCTAATAAAAACCTAAAAGATATGATCATTTCAAACAATTTTCTTTTAAATCTACCTGCTCTCTCCAGCTGGCTGCAGGTAAATGTAGCAGTCATAGAGATGGGTGCCTACTACAACAAGGTTTATAATATACAATATAAATATTTTTTGTTTGGTTCATGCAATTAACATGTAAGGGTAACAATTATAAATAAATTAACTATTAATTAATTAATTATTATTAATTGTAGCAGACCTATGCTGGCAGATGTTGTTCACTTGCATTCACTACATTAAAATCTGCCTAGAAAATATTATTTCATTTAATTAACAGATGAGGGTATATTTTCTTAATGCCGGATCTTAGACTATTGGTCACGATTAGTCAGTCGGACCAGTTACCGCAGCTCATTGACCAATCATGACCAATTTGTGACCAATTGATATCGCGTCGGGTGAGCTTCCAACTTTTAGTATTGAGATGCTAAATAAGGTTATGTAGCAATTATTAATAAATTTTTGTGTTACGTTGTATAAATTTATATTTAAATAAATTGTTGAAGGTATGAAAATAAAACACAAATTCAAAGTTTAAAAAAGCTTTAAAGTGTTAAAAATAGTAACTCTTTTAACACTTTATACAGGGTGCTTTCTTACAATGGAATGAAACTTCAAGGTGTGATTCCCTATGTTATTTTATAAAAAAAGTTCCTATATAGGTACCCTAGGTTGGTTTATATTATAACGTTGCGACACATCCTCAACTTTTAGGCGGTTTGAGGTCGGGGCGCAAGGAAGGGCACTCCACGGAGAAAAGTTAGCAAGACTGGGAAAAATCAAAAATGATGATCAATCCAGTGGCGTCCAGAATTTGCGCATTTCATTTTGCATTGTTTTGGAAATTATATTTGTTGAAAGTTATAATTCGAAATGTTTTTTATTTAAAGTAAAAGAATTTACATCTTAATAATAATTAAAAACTGTTGTGTAACCGGTTGTTCTACTAATACAATAAACTGTATATCTTCGGCACTAAACAACATGGCCGAAAAATGGGAGATGTGACGTCATAACACGTCATAGCAATATGGTCGAATGTCGTGACCATATATAGACCGACTTTGCTATATACCTATGTCCGGAGGTGTTTCCTTACTGAGATACAGGGCGTTAAAATTTAATAAAAATCAGTTTTTTCTTAATATTTCTATTACGCTTCAGCCGATTTGAATAAAATTTGGTTCATTTATTTTAAGTAATAAGGCGCTTATTTAGCCCTAACCAGATTGTTATTATTGAGTCCAGTGGCTTCTTAGTGGGCACCGGGCAAATTAAATTATCGAAAAACAAAGTAAGTCACTGACTTTTCTTGACGTTTTTATGTTTTTTTAGAATTAAACAATTCATAATACAACTTTGTGATTTGTATGTATTTTTTGTATCTAGCTAGAAAAAAGCTACTTTAAGTGATACTAAAAAGTGTCCATAAAAAAATACAAAAACATTTTTATTAACAATCGATGAAAAAAATATATATTTTCAAATTTTGGTGTAAATCGTAAAATAAAACACCGATGTGTTTTTAAACAACCCTTAAACGAAATTCTTTTAAAAATCCCAGACACATCACTGATATATCTATAAAAATAAATTAAAAGTCAACAATGACATAACTGAAAATAACAAACGACAAAAGAAAACCCACCCCTTGCCGTATATTCAATACAATGGGCAATTTCTCGATACAAAACAAACTTTTGTAATGTAGGATTGATCCTGACTCTCATCTCAGTTTGAAAACGGGGAAATTGTTGTTTCACGTTGTATAAACTATTCGCTTATTTACTTTTAAAATGTAATAACAAATATATTTTTTACGTAATGCCTTATTACAGATGACGTTGCATTTAATAATATTATATATATATATATATATATATATATATATATATATATATATATATATATATATATATATATATATATATATATATATATATATATAATAAAAAAAACGCGGTTTTAAACTCCGTTTTAGATATTCAAATAAGTTAATTTTTTAAAAAGTTACAGCAGTTTTGAGAATGGGTCTAAAAATTGAATGATACGATCTTTTTGTTGAGCTGTTCTTTAATCTTCAGTTGACCTTTACTTTTTAATGTCATTAGATAGTCCTTAAAAGTTAAGATAGGAAAGTAAAATTAATTTTGCTCTATCTTTAACTGTTTTTGCTCAGTAAATCGTCAAAATTCAAAAATTCCGTCCCAAGAAACATGCAATAAAGTGGTTTTTTTTTTTTCTCGAAAACGAAGCAAGATACAAAAAAATTTCAAGAGATAAAAAAGTTGTATTTCCAGTTGCTTATTCTAAAAAAATAAAAAAGTTACAAAAGTCAGTGGCGTACATTTTTTTACAATTATTTTCGATAAGATGTCCCGTGAAACGCCACTGGACTTAATAATTTTTAATTTAATTATGCCTAACTTTGGCCCTTATTACTAGAAATAACAGTGAAAAATTTCAAGAAAATCGGTTACAGGGTATTCAAGATAATTACAAAAACCTATTTTATTTAAAAGTTTAACTATATATATATAACATATATATATTTATATATATATATATATATATATATATATATATATATATATATATAGTAGTATATATATATATATATATATATATATATATATATATATATATATATATATATATATATATATATATATATATATATATATATATATATATATATATATATATATATATATATATATATATATAGCAATATGTATATATATAATAATATATATATGTATATATACTAGTATATATATATATATATATATATATATATATATATATATATATATATATATATATATATATATATATATGTACATATATATATATATATAAACAACTCAACAAAGATCGTACCATTCAATTTTTAGACCCATTCTCAAACTGCTGTAACTTTTAAAAATTAACTTATTTGAATATCTAAAACGGAGTTTAAAACCGCGTTTCTTCTACCTTAAGCTGTATTGCATTTAGTTTCAGTAAGGTGAATATTATCATGATGTACAGGGTGATCAATAGAGTGCTGCAAAAACAAAAAAATCGAGTGTGTCCCATTTCAGTGGTAATTTTTTTGTCGTTATAATATGGGTTGTTAGCAGGTCATATCAATATCTCTAGACGTTTATGCCCGTTTTTGAATTGAGAACCTCTGGCTTGCGATACACCTCTAAACGTCAAATTTTGGTAATCAATTCAATTAAAAAGCCATAACTGAAAATGGATTGACGGATTTCAACGAGTGTTTCATATTCGGAAAGCTCATTTCATGTAGATTTTTGTGTCTTAAGCACTTTTCGATAGGTTATAATTTTATGAGTATACAGGGCCAACAAATACAAAAACATAGCTAATTTAGACAGCCTAAATATAGGATAAATTATTGAACGCGAAAAGGGACCATATGTGTGTGTTCTGTTTTAAAAATGGCCAAGTTCAAGTTTGTGATCAATATCTCGGAACAGATTTCTATCGTTATTCGATTTATGCTGTTTAAGTGCCTGTAAACTTATTGAGCAAAAATGCGTCGTTATTATGGCATTAGGTCTGCATGGTAGGAATTCCAACAACGTCTTAAAGTTTTAAACATTTTAAACATAAATTAGGAGTATTTTCGGTGTCTAAAAACTTACCGCACTATATTTTTAGTTGATTTTAGCTTAGTTTTGCACATTTTCGAAGAGCCAAATTACCTCTACAAAAACCAAAAAATGTTTACTTGATGCACATTGAATTTATCTATAGCAGCGATGCGTTTCTATACAGTGACGTATTATCCATTAGGCTGACTAGGCTACAGCCTAGGGCGCCATGAAAAAATAGGCGCCAGACAGAGGAGTAATAGGCGCTAGACAGGGAAGTTTCTAAGAAAGTTTAGGTCGGGTGGGGATTAGAACTAACTTTTAACTTTTAAAATAGGCGCTCTGGGTATTGTAGCCTAGGGCGCCTCACACCCTTAATACGGCCCTGTTTCTATAGAAACCATGAATTAATGTCATTGTCATAAAACAGTTTGTAAGTCAAACAAAACTTTTGGCTTCTCTAGAGGTAATTTTACTCGCTAAAAATGGCAAAACTAAGCCATAATGAACTACGAAATATAGTGCGGTAAGTTTTTAGACACCAAAATGTATTAAAAAGAGTTACATGCCTAATAATTTTTATCTTAAGCAGATTACGTCAACAAGGCCGTACTATACCGAACATTGCGGAATCTGTGGGCACCACAATGTCTGTTGTTAAATGGACACTAGCTAGAGCACGAGCCTATGGTAGTCCAAATTACCGCCAACAGGGTCGCTGTGGACGAGCCAGAAAAACGACAGCTAGGCAAGATCGTCTAATAATACGAAACGTCAATCTCTGTAGGACTCTTAATGCAACCAAAAATTGTCGAAGTTTCCAAGCAGCAAGTGGCGTAAGGGTCTCCACACAAACTATCAGGAGACGGCTTCATGAGCGAGGACTGAAGGGGCACAGGCGTGCTGCCTGCCCTGCTTTGCAGGCTACTCATAGAGCTGCGAGGAGGTAATGGGCTGCAGATCATGCTAACTGGGGGATAGCAGAATGGAGTAGATGCATGTTTACGGATGAATGTAGGTTCAATTTGTATGAAAGTGATGGAAGAATGTTGGTCTGGAGAGCAAGAAATGAACGATATCTGGAAGAAAACATGGATGCAAGAGTACCGTTTGAAGGTGGAGGACTGGTTGTGTGTGGTGGTGTGATGTTGAATGGGAGAACAGATTTGGTTATTTTGGTGGGAGAATCGATGAATGCTGAAAGGTATTGAGACATGTGTATTAGGGATATTGTTATTCCTTTTGCACAAAATTTTGGAAACGATTTTGTCTTGGTGGATGACAACGCTCGTCCACATAGAGTCAGAATTGTCCAAGAAGTCTTAAGGTATAACAATATCGAAAGAATGATTTTGCCTGCAAGATCGCCGGATATGAATGTGATAGAACACGTATGGAGTTGGATTAAAAGAAAATTGAATGACGGAGAGCATAATTTTGACAACTTGGATGACTTGGCAAATGCGATAAGAGTGGAATGGAACGATATTCCCCAGGACTTCCTTGCAAGCTTAGTGAATAGCATGCCAAGAAGGGTAAAGGAAGTTAGGAGGGCTCACGGGGACCCACCCATTATTAATTTCAATGTTTTTTGTTTGTTTGTACCATAATTAATTCTATCTGTTGTTGTTTATTGAATGTTATTTTACGCAAGTGAGATTAAAAAACATTTTATCCAATGAGAATGTTTTATTTTTTAACGTTTAGTATAAAACATGTGTAAAATGGATTACTGGGAAATCGAATATCGAAAAAACAATATTATTCTAATAAGTAAAACATTTTGCTATCCAAAATGGCACAAAATTAAATATTTAAATTTTTTGGGAGCACTTTGTTGATCACTTGTATATCATGGTGTACAACACCAAATACCCTAACACAAACTTGAACTTGGCCATTTTTAAAACAGAACACACACATATGGTCCCTTTCGCGTTCAATAATTTATCCTATATTTAGGCTGTCTAAATTAGCTATGTTTTTGTATTTGTTGGCCCTGTATACTCATAAAATTATAACCTATCGAAAAGTGCTTAGGACACAAAAATCTACATGAAATGAGCTTTCCGAATATGAAACACTCGTTGAAATCCGTCAATCCATTTTTCAGTTATGGCTTTTAATGAATTGATTACCAAAATTTGACGTTTAGAGGTGTATCGCAAACCAGAGGTCCTCAATTCAAAAACGGGCATAAACGTCTAGAGATATTGATATGACCTTGCTAACAACCCATATTATAACGACAAAAAAAAATTACCACTGAAATGGGACACACTCGATTTTTTGTTTTTTGCAGCACTCTATTGATCACCCTGTACATCATGATAATATTCACCTTACTGGAACTAAATGCAATACAGCTTAAGGTAGAAGAAACGCGGTTTTAAACTCCGTTTTAGATATTCAAATAAGTTAATTTTAAAAAAGTTACAGCAGTTTGAGAATGGGTCTAAAAATTGAATGGTACGATCTTTTTGTTGAGCAGTATATATATATATATATATATATATATATATATATATATATATATATATATATATATATATATATATATATATATATATATATATGGTGCCCTACTGAAATCGCATTCAGTAAATACGACAGGATTTAATATCCTACCGCTGGACAACGAAACTTGTCCAATAAGTAGACGCTGGTTTTCTATGCTATTTATCATGACTCGATACAGCCTCACTGATGAGTTCCTGTAAGGCAGGCAAAACCGGTCTGGGGAGAGAGTCGTCCCCCAAAAACCCAAAAATTCTAATTAAAAACGACGTTTCGGTGGCAAGTCTGCCACCGTTGTCAAGTTAAAAATTAAGTTAAAAAATAAAAATAAAAAATTAACTTTTCCTGGGCTGCTTCTCCAGGATTTTCAAACACTATCGATAAACAGGCATGCTAAAAATGTAAGTAAACAAATAATAAATGGGCAATGCGCACTGTTATTTCTAACGTTTAAGAAAATGTATACAATAACTTAAAAAAACTTTGCAGTGACATCGCAAAAAAATTAAATCTAAATACCTGCTTAGTTTTTCTTTAAAAAAAAGTATGATATGCCACCAAAAACATAAATGTAAAAAAGGTGAGTCAAGTTTAATACTAAAATTATGCTAGGCTGTGCGCTTCACCGCAAAAACAATAGTGATCTAAATGAGTGCCCAGTTTTGTACAAAATCCAATGGACTCTTTGTTGCGAGTGCGGACGTGCGTAGAGGATTACAAAGTTCTTCCCGGAGTGGCGGCTAGAGGTGTCGTACGAACGTTTTTTACCTTCGGGGATCAAGGAAAGATTCACGCTAAATTGACGGCATCTTTCTTCTGGATCTAAGCGCTGTGAGCGAAGATTCCTATAAGCTGATGGTATCCTGTTTGGTGGTGAACACGAGGTATTTCTCAAATGGTGGGAAAATAAACGGGCGTGCCATGGGAACTGTCAGTAGTGAAAGTAAAGGTTATACGTAACACCAGTAGCAGATCTTGGTTTGACAGCCGACAATTTATGCATTGCATCGATTGTTGAATTATTTGTTTTCTTTTGGAATTTCTGGGAGCTACGAGCTCGATTATCCAGATTTTCCGCCGACGAAGCCCTGGAAAGCATAGTCAGGAAGGGGGAGAGTGGTGGATTGGACCTGAAGGGACCAAAACCAAGAAAAGAGAGAGAGAGAATTTGACTTGGCCAGTTTTTATCGGAATTTAAAAATATTTAAATTAAATAACTTTATTAGATGACTGATGTAAAGAAAACTGGCGAGGTCAAATCTAATCCGTTACCCAAGCAGCAAGCTGACGTGATTATGACGTCATTTTTAAGTCATTTATGGTAATTTTTGGTCATAGGACGTCATCAGACCAAAGTTATGACGTCATTTTAATGACGTGTTTTTGACGTCGTTGAAGTGACGTCCATTCGACGTCATTTTTTCGTCATACTAGCTCATTAAAATCTAATGACGTCATGTTTAGAAAACCCGCCAGAAAAATTTTGTGGCATTATATGATACGTGTCAAAATCCAACCGAAATATCATATGACACAAACATAAGACTAATAATTTTACAAAATTAAAATAGGAAAAAACTCTACCGATAGATGGCGTAATGGACAATAAACTACTACGCTTATTCAACATCTTTTGCTTTTTATCGCCTACACCATACCGATGAGACCAAAATAGTTCGAGACCGGTCTGCGGTTGGCGATTTCAAGTAGCTTTGAAAGAATTATCTTCGGCTAGTGTTAAAATCTGCATCTCTAGGTTGGGCAGTGTCCCGAGAGATGCAACCTTGCAATTTGTACTCTTTGCTTGCAGTGCAAGGAAATTGCAAGCACTAAGAAGTTTGTTCCTATTTCAATTTTTAATTAAAATACCGTATCATTTTAGCTTAAAAAAAAGTATATGCGTCAATTTTTCGTCATTTCTTTTGTGACTTAGGGAGGTCAATTTAACGTCATTTTGTCGTCACCTTATGACGTCTTGGCTGACCAAATGTGACCGAAATTGACTAAAAAGAGACGTCAATAAGACGTCAGCTTGCTGCTTGGGTATGGTCGCGTAAAAACCAATATCTATTTTTATTTTGTACAGAACTTATTCTTTTTTTAACGAATCCCACATGGCCAAGCATTATTTTGAACTTGGCTTATCTCTTTTACATATACATATGAAAAATGCACGGCCAAATTTCAGGAGGTGATTCCTCATTGAAAAATATGAAAAAAGTTCCTATAAACACGGGTCCGAAAATGCATAGTTTCCAAGATACAGGGTGTTAAACATTTTTAAAAAATATTTCTTTTGTAATTATCTTGAATACCCTAAAACCGATTTTCTTGAAATTTTTCAGTGTTATTTCTAGTAATAAGGGCCAAAGTTAGGCATAATTAAATTAAAATTATTAAGTCCAGTGGCGTCTCACGGGACATCTTATCGAAAATAATTGTAAAAAATGTACGCCACTGACTTTTTTGTAAATTTTTATTTTTTTTTAGAAAAAGCAACTGAAAATACAACTTTTTTATTTCCTGAAATTTTTTTGTATCTTACTTCGTTTTCGAGAAAAAAATAAAAACCACTTTATTGCATGTTTCTTGGGACGGAATTTTTTGAATTTTGACGGTTTACTGAGCAAAAACAGTTAATCATAGAGCAAAATTAATTTTACTTTCCTATCTTAACTTTTTAAGGACTATCTAATGACATTAAAAAGTAAAGGTCAACTGAAGATTAAAGAAGGTGAATGTTGAACCTAAATGTTGGATACCCTGTATCTTGGAAACTATGCATTTTCGGACCCATGTTTATAGGAACTTTTTTCATATTTTTCAATGAGGAATCACCTCCTAAAATTTGGCCGTGTATTTTTCGAACACCCTGTATATTTTGGTGGGATATCATTACTTTTGGTAAAAAAAACTTTTGCAGTTATTTAGTGTTAATATTTCTTCTTGCGCTTTCGCTGCAAAGTTTTCTTTCTTATGGTATTATCTACATTTTTTTAAACGTTAAAAATAACAGTGCGCATTGCAAAATTAAAACTTTTAAATTGGACATTTTTTTTTTAAGTGCCTATTTTGTATTTTACTTATAAAATACTCCCCTAACAAATCAGTAATTTGCGGATTGCCAGTTTCATTTCTTTGTGTGCGAATAATTCTTCCGAGAAAATAACCAACTAATCTAATTCTCGATGTTTATAATTTGGAGAAAAGATCCCAGCAATTTGTTAAAGCAGCAAGCAAAGTAAATTTAATTCCAAGTTAATTCATTTAAAACATACATTCCATTTAATCTGTGGGGATACCCGAATCGCGCGAAACAGATTCCCTGCTCACCTTTCCAGAAAATGCGTCACAAAGGAAGTAGAAAATGACAACATTTTACGGTCTTTAGTGATTAAACATTTGGATTTTAAATAAAATGTCGTACAGTCAGTCAAAAAAGTCCCATACACTAGTCTTTTCATTAAATGTTTTAATGTGTGCCTTTTAATTTATGTTTATTAACAAAAATATTATAAGTAAATATCGGGAGTCCCTTTAGGACTTATAAAAACAAAACTGAAGTCTTTTATAGCACTTTATTTGAACAATGAAGAATTAAATAGTACTATTACCAAAAAATAACGTCAAAAAGTTTCCATACAGTAGTATTTTGTATTATAAAATTGTTTATTACTTTAGGTCTAATACTTTGTACAGTTGCCATTTGCTTTAATGATTGCATTAATCCTTTTGGGAGACTTAATACAAACTTTCTTGTAACTTCTGGCGGAATGTTTTCCCACTCTAGTCTAATTCTGTTTTTGAGATCTTTCTTATTTCTAACTTGGCATTTTCTCACACGACGCTTTAATTCCTCGCACAGGTGTTCTATTGGGCTAACGTCCGGTGATTGGGGTGGTGTGTGAAGTTGCTGGCGGAAATTGTGCCTGATCCATTCACGTACAAGCCGTGCAGTGTGCTTGGCATCGTTATCTTGTTGCAATAAATAACGACCCTCAAGACCAAGCTTTTCAACACTTGGGTTTAAATTATTCCTTACAATGTTTAAGTAGGCATGTTGATCCATAATACCACCGATAAAGACCAAATTTCCTGTCCCATTGGCTGACATACACCCCCATAGTAAGACATTACCTCCTCCGTGCTTCACTGTTGGACAAACATTTTCGATTTTTAAGGCTGTATTTTTTTTCTGCAGACTTTATGTGGGGCATCTAAGGTGGCATCACTAAAAATAACCCTTTCCCAAAACTTATTTGTTTTGTTAACATGCAAATTCTATTCGTTTTTTTCCATTTTTTTCTGAAATTAATGGTTTTCTTTTCGCAACACAGCCTTTATAACCCATTCGGTGCAAACAATTTCTAATAGTTTGAGGATTAACATTTTTAAGAATTCTTCCCCGAGTTCTTTTGCCAATTTTAGAGCACTTATTTTAGAATTTTTTCTAATCTTTGCCACAACACTGGACTCTTCACGTTCAGTTAACTTTTGGGACGACCGGAGCGCGGCCTTACTTTAAAGGAACCGGTGGCCTTATACTGATTTATTATGTATTCTACGGTAGCATGTGACTTTCCAACTGTTTTGCCTACATTTTTAAAGGATATTTTCTTTTTCCATAATTCTATAATGATTTTTCAAACAGAAAGTGGAATTTCACGATTTTTATCACTCATTTTGCTGGTACTGTTAACACACTATACTTTAAAATGGAATTTATAAACAGGTATAATTCATTTGTTTAAAGCGAAACTTCACACAGGCTAACTTGATAAAAATTAATAACTGATGTTGAGAAAGAGCATTTTCTCAAAAGTGTATGGAAACTTTTTGGCGTAATTTTTTGTTACTATTGATATTTATTTTTCACTGATCAAAGAAAGTGTTATGAAAGACTTAAGTTTTGTTTTTAGTATTCTTAAGGAGATCACCGATATTTGTTTTTAATATATTGGTATTTAAACATAAATTAAAAAGCAGAGTATAAAAATATTTTAAGATAAACTAGTGTATGGAGACTTTTTGACTGACTGTATATAGGGTATCCCAACTCTATTTATACACGAAATAACCAACGAATCCAATTTTTGCCCCTGTACAAGATACAAACATAATCTTAAAGTGAGAAGTATTTATTTGAATTTTCTTTTTATTGACAGTACCAGTTATTATACAAGGTGTCTCAAAAACAGAATTTTTATTTCCAAGTATTTTTTTAAATCGAAGACCCTGTATATTTTATTAAATTGATTTTATTTAAAATTCTTAATCAAAAATGTAAACACACTATTCGTCAATTATTGCTCTTTTTTAAGATATCAACAGTATGCTGATATACTTATAAACGATTAATAAAAAAATGATGTTTTGTTTTTAATTATTTATAAATAATTCTATTAGTGTCGAAGTGACAAATAATACAGGGTGTCCCACCGGCAACTGCCGCGATCGATTTCTTAAAAAGTGTGCTTTGAAAAATTTTGAAAATTTGGCAACATTATAAAGTCAGTCGGGGACATACAACTAAAATATTTTGACAACTTTACAACTTTCGGTTATACCGGAAGTTAATGTCAACTTCCTTATTTTAAATGAACACCCTGTATATTATTTATTTTTTAGATTCTGCGTAAAATTCTAAACATAATTTATGAATAATGTTTTATACCTAAGTTCAACCGTTTTTACCTTATTTTAAATTTTATGTCAAAAATAACATTTGCAAGCCATTACATAACCATCAATTTATTTTAAACAAAAGCCTTTAATATAAGTTGGAGTTGGGTTTCTTGTGGAGAAAGAACTCCTTTAGCAGACTGTATTGTTATTTTCACAATTAATAAATACAGAGTGGTAAAAAATAATCGTTAAAAATTATTACGACAAAAACCATAATAGTCATTTTTTTAAATCGTAACCCCTATTTTTTACCTTATCCTATTAAGCATCAAGAATAAGGACAACTTTTTATAAGTATGTATATTCCAAATATTTATAGTTTTTAAAATATTTAGAATTTTGTTGTTTTTTTACGAAACCACCCCAGATGCACTTTTTAAATAAAAAAATAATTTTTAAATCGATCCACAAACGCCGGAGTAACCGCCTAACATCACACATACAAAAAGGCATACAGGCGAATTAAAAACCTCCTTCTTCTTAAAGTCGAGTTAAAAATGCTATATTTCCGTGAAGGCAAAAAAATTAAAATTGTATCTCTGATAACAGGAACTAAAATGTGACTTTTCATAAAAATACTTTTTTCCTGTGGGAAATAAGTGAGTACTTTCTCCCCGGACATACATACACGTAAGTAAAGGTAAATATTTAATTTTTGAATTATTTATTATACAGAACTTACATTTTCAATACATTTTATATTAGGAGTCCAGTCAGATATATTTTTTTAATTTTAAAATATTTTAAATAACTACTAAAAGAACAGTGTTAGTTTTAACTTTTTAATATCAATCCGTCAAATTAAAAAAAAATACGTTGCAAGATACTAAATATTTTCATAGTAATGCAAGGTCTAATTGTGTTTTAAATAATCCAGTTGACCGATTTAAAACTTCACATTTTACATGATTAATTTACTGACTTTACCATTATGTTTTTTAAATAATAAATCGTCGTTTTTACAGAAAAAAATTGTGTATTATACACGGAAATAAATTAAGATTATAGCTTTCGGTTTATTGTTTCCCTCCGCTTTGCGTCAGGAGACAGCACAACCTCGAGCTAAAATCTTAAGCTTTTTCCTGGTGAGGGGATTTCTGAAGTTACTACAGCGCATCAGAGAAATATACCGGAGGATACCTTGTACCCGATTAAATACCTCCACCAAATATGAGCTCCGTATACAGGACCGATCATAAAAAACAAAAATATATCCATCAGAAATTGTCGTACCTAAAAACTTACTGATAAACTTGTTTATTACATTTTTGGTAAACTATTTACCACATTTTTGAGACGCAACTATTGGCCCAGTTCTCGTCTGGCGTCTTGTTAAGATTTTATTTTATTAGATTAAAATAATTTCAACCGAGTGCTAACCTTTGTTTATAGATTGAAGCCTTTGTATTGTAAGTAACTTAATATTAAATATTTCATTATTTTATTTCTTTTAAAGTAATCATAACTTTTAGTATATTGTGTAAGAGCAGAATAGTTCTTCATAATGTATAAAAGTTTAAATTTTCTTAAAATTTTAATTTTTATTCTGGAGAAAAGCCAAATAATATTTTGTTTACAATCATTGTAGCTATCTCGCGGGTGGCGAGCGTAGTGCAGAGAGTAACGTACCAGCTTCTCACCGCAGCGATCCGGGTTCGAATCTCGGACCCGGACGCGTAATTACTATCTATACTATTATGCAGAGCCAGTCAGCTCTGTAAAAGAGTAGACTTAGTAATAGAAAAGAACGCAGTTTTAAGTATTTCTAATCATACTAGAGTGCAGCGCAGAGCCAGCCCTGGGCCGTAGTATAGGTAGTAATATAATACGCTGGTGTGTGTAAGTATACTCGACTACAGATCCCGATTAATTTTTTTACGCGCGAAGACTTGCTGTGATTTATATTATTCTTTAGGTGCATATTTGGTGGCAGGCACGTTATTATAAACGTAAACATAACCTCTTATTATTCTAATTTTTTTTATACCTACTAGTGCAGCTGTGAGTGCTCTTGTTTATTTGTGTTGATGAATCAAGTTATTAGAATGGATAAATATCCAAATAATATTCAAAAATCACGGACTGTGAGGATGTGGTTCTCAATAACAGTTATGAAAATGAAAATAATTATTCCTTAACTATAAGAAGCAAAAAAAAGTGATGAAGGGGAATTATCTGACAGTGAGTGGTGTAATAACTGGATTAATAAATTTAGTACCATAACCAGCACGAACTGGATTGTGAGATATAAATTTCCTACCCTTCAAAAATACCAGTGTAAGAAGGTATTTAAATGTCACCATAGCAGCTTCAGTAAGGTGAACTGCAATAAAAGAAGTGAGAGCAGAGTTAGAAACAGAAATTGTGAGGCAACCATTTCATTTTTGTTTAAAAAATTAACAAAAATACCATAAAAAATTACGATTTGCTAAGGAAGGGATTAAATATCGTTATAAGTGTAAGTGTTTTTTAATTTTTTTCTTTCTACCGCGCATAAAGTATTCACTTTACGCACGCTTTTTATTAAAGGATGCTATATCTGAAAATAGACAAAATGCAAAATCATATTAATATAAATATCAATTTAATGTAAAACGCGGCCACAGGATGTCACGAAAGTATACCGATAAACTTTAAAATATGTTAAAGGATATACGTACTTAATATGTTTACTAAAAAAAGTTTGCTTTAATTTCTTCCAACACCCTTTCAATATTCAGAACTAGTGTCTGTCATAAATATCATGAAATAAGTGTCAAATGTAAAGGCACCTTTTAAAGTTTGTCGGTATGTTTTAGAGATACCCTGTACTTATATATTATACATATGATGTAAAAATGTAAATAAAGATTTTAAAATGTTTTAAGAATTGTTATTAAGAACATACACACAAAGACATACCTATTATAAAAAACATTTAAGTTTTTATACATAATATGTTTAAATTCTTTTATATACTTTTTATAATTATGTCTTTGAGTACACATGCCGCGTCTTGTCGCCTTGCAATAATTGGAAAAAAGAATCGGGATCTGTGGTCGAGTATATTTAGGAGTATGAAAATAATGCGTAACGCCAATTACACATTTACTATCTGTACTACGGCCCAGAGCTGGCTCGCGCTGCACTCTAGTATGGTTAGAAATACTTAAAACTGCGTTCTTCCCTATTACTAAGTCTACTCTTTTACAGAGCTGACTGGTTCTGCATAATAGTATAGATAGTAATTACGCGACCCGGACATTGGCATTTAATCGCTCGTCACCTCACAGATGGCTTGGCAAACCACTGTGTAGTATTCTGCCTACCCCAGGTAGTAGGTATTTAGAAAATAACGTCCGTGGTGGCACTACCGCGTTGTCTAAAAAAGGTGCTGTGAAATGCAAAAATTGCATGTTTCAGTGCTTGGATAACGTTGACGGAACAGCGTGGAAAAAGGGTTAAACATCTAATAACCCGACACCCACGGTATTCTGGTACTTAGGCATAAAGCTTTCGTGGAGTGTTAAACAGAAAAAAATCTACAAAATATTACACTCTTAGATAATAGCTTTATTATATTCCCGTCTCATAATATAAATAAAACGCAACTCTAAAACATATCTAATCTTTATATTTTAGAGGCGCAGCTGTGTTAAGCAATTAAAAGTAAACTCGATCGTAAAGGCTGAAGCACCAAGCAGTTTTGCTGTTTTATGAACATGCTAAAGTTTTATCGTCTATGGTATTTTAAGAAACTTTTAAGTGGTTAAAATGATTGAAAACCATATATTTTTTGCTTTTTATTGCTTTATCAAATTAACTAGATTGAACGCCTCAAATTTCGATGGGTTTAATAGAGGGTATCCAGTATCTTTACCAACAAACTTTAAGGGGTAATTCTACAAAGAAAAATAAGATTAAAACTTTCAATAAATATTAGTTCTAAACGTCTTATTTTGTATATATATATATATATATATATATATATATATATATATATATATATATATATATATATATATATATATATATATATATCTTAATATATATAAATCTCGTGTCACAAATTATAATAAAATTCTCTCTAGGATAGTTTAAATCTCAAATTATAGTCGCAATTTTAATTTATTGCTAATTATTTGTCTGTTCGACTGGGTTGAGTAAGTAATCAATAGATGGCTCTGCTATGGTAAATCTACGAACGTGTCATATAAGCTACATTTTAACAGCATAATAACCACGTGTTGTTGACGCTATAAAATTAATTAAATTTATTTTGTAGTGAACGAAATATCGTATAATTCAATTATTTGGGTCTCATATCAACACCCGGGCGAAGCCGGGAATCATAGCTAGTATATATATATATATATATATATATATATATATATATATATATATATATATATATATATATATATATATATATATATATATATATATATATATATATACATATATATATTCATATATACATATATATTTTAGTTAAATACCCCAGATTAATGAGAAAATTGTAAAGATCTGGTAGCAAGGCATAACCAATAGTTTTGTTTTTAGTTAATAGTTCTTATTCTATTCAGTTTATTTATTGTCCCATTAGAACTAACCAACGATTTTACTAATTTTCCAGATTGATGAGATGCTTGATACGATTTGGTAGGACGAAAAATGTTTTAGCTTTTAGTATAATAAAATCTTTTAAAATATTTTTTTATATAATTTATTTTTTTGTTGTTAGTTGATACTGAAGTTCTTTTATTAGATACCCATATTGAGGTAATTGTGGAAAATATCTCAGTTCAGGGCGGCGGCCATCTTGGATTTAATTTTTTTGTGAGTTCTATTCTACCAATCAAGTCATTTTATTTGATATACCGGGTAACAACGAAATTACTATCCAGCAATTTATTTTCTTCAGTGCAACCGTATAGTTTTCACATTTAGGGGCGTATATTGTATCACCGGATGCCAATTTTAGATATAATAACATCTGTGTATTACTTCCGGTTTAACCGGAAGTAATATAAACTTTGATATTTTTCATGGAACGCCCTGTATATTTTTCAGGATTTGACTTCTGCAGGTCATTTCCGATATAAAATCTTTAATATTTCCATAACCTAACTCTTTTGGTTTTGGAGGAAATGACGTTTGAAAATTTCCAAACTACAGCATAAAATGCAGTTTTATGGGGAAAGCAAATGAAGAACAAAAATTGAAAATGCTTAAAATAGTTCTTTTAGAAAATTTTAATACTACTTTCTGTTTAACCGGAAGTTCTGTAAAATTTGAATTTTTAAGTATGATAACCCTGGTAATTTTAATGAAACACCCTATATATGTTTTAAGATTTAAATTTTTAAGCTTTTCCTAATATAAAACCTATAATACACCCATAACCTATCTTTTTAGTTTTAGAGAAAACGGCGTTTAAAAAGGTTCAGACGACGACACAATATTTATGAAACTTTTTGTTGTGAGGTCGTTCGGACCTTTTCAAACGCTGTTTTCTCTAAAACTAAAAAGATAGGTTATGGGTGTATTTTAGGTTTTATATCAGGAATAGCTTAGAGAATTTAAATCTTAAAAAATATATAGGGTATTTCATTAAAATTACCATGGCTATCATCCTTAGAAGTTCAAATTTTACAGCATTTCCGGTTAAACAGAAAGTAGTATTTTAATGATCATTTAAAAGAACTATTTTAAGCATTTTTAATTTTTGTGATGTTCATTTGTTTTCCCATAAAACTGCATATTGTGCTGTAGTTTGGCCATTTTCAAACGCCATTTTCTCCAAAATCAAAAAAATTAGGTTATGAAAATAGTAAAGGTTTTATATCAGAAACGCCTTTGTAGAATTCAAATTCAAAAATATACAGGGTGTTTCATTTAAAAATCTAAGTTTATATTACTTCCGGTTAAACCGGAAGTAATACACTGATGCCATTATATCTAAAATTGGCATCCGGTATTGTATCACCGGATGACGTCCCTAAATTTTAAGACTGTACGATTGCACTAAAAAAATTAATTTCTGGATAGTAATTACCCGGTATACCCATATTGAGGTAGTTGTGGAAAAAATATGTAATTCGCTATTTTGTGGCGGCGGTCATCATGAATAGTATTTTTTTATGGTGAGCTCTTCTCTTTTTACCAATAAAGTCCTCTCTTCTAAACCCATACTAAGGTTGTTGTTAAGTAATATGTAATCCGGCATTTTATTATATTGTATTGTCAAGATTAAGAGTTTGTACCCAATTTTAAATTGATTGGTCGTCATGAAGGGGGTCAAATTCCAATGAGTAAATTTGACCTAAATAACAAACAAGTAAAATGATAATGTTAAATAAAACAGTTTAATAAAAAAGCATTCAAAATAGATTTAAAAAAATATATCGGCGTACACATAAAATACATTAAACACTAATAAACAATGTATTTTTTTATATTCCTTTATTACAAAAATGTTTAAAATGAAAAATTAATTTATGCATGAGAAATAAATTGTCATTTCATTATATCATTTATTTTTTAAAATAACAAACGCTATAGGCCAAAATGCAAAAACAAACTTTTTAATTACATATTATTATGTTTAAACTAAAAAGCTTCAAAAAAGGTTATATTTAAAATTTAAATGAAAATAAAAAGAGTTGTTATAAAAAAACCCACCAGGCGCACATGAATAAATTAATTTGAAGTATGTAATTTTGTGCTTTATTTCCTCTATTGTCCATAATATACTTTATTATTTTAGTAAAAATGTTGTTTAATAATTACGTGGGTAGAGGAAACCGGGGCAAGAATTAGCAAAAATGGTTTTTTATACAGGGTGTTATGGAAATACTTTAATATATTGAAATGGGTGACTTCTTAGGCATTGTAGAGACACACTCAGTACTTTTTTTTCTTTTAATGCACACATTTTTTTAAATTTGCAAATATATCTTTTTTTTCTTTGTGTGCCATGTCCCTGCTTACGATGTTGCCAAACGTACCTACATACACAAATAGCCCGGGCCCACTGACACAATGACAAATTTATTAAAAGCCTTATATCAAAAACAAATTGTAGTAAGAAAAAAAATTAAATAAGGGTTGATCTACCTTCTTTATCACCGTTGGCTTCCAAACATGCATTTATTTTCTCACTCGCGCAAACATGTTTTTATTCTTTATTACACTTTTATGATGAAATAGACACTTTACTTTACTTTAAAACTCCCTATTATTTGCTTTCAGAAGAGGCAAACTATTTTATTAAATAAAACTTTTCAGACTACAATGAACTAAATGAATAACACCAAGCCGATTCAGCAATTGTCAAAAAAGTGTGGTAAAAACGAATGCTTTGTGGTGGGAATGCTATCTCTTTTGGTTTATTGAAGTGTCATAAGCGACTGTAAACAAGGACAGTAATGTGGGACCTAATTTGCTGAGACCTAAGGCGATTTCGGCCCGTTTTGGTACTCCGACTTTGGTAGGTAACAATTGGTATGTTTTACGTCACAACCGTTACGTCAGTGTATGGTAGCATCCGAATTCGTTTGGTACATTTTTGGTAGGTAAATAGAAGAAGAACCTACCTAACGGTTTATTGGTTTTTATAAAATTGTTTATTTAACAGCAATATTTAAATTAAAATATTTGCAACTATTAATATTATGTTTTATTATTAAAGAAATAAAATTAAGAGTAAGACCAACAGCCTTAAAAAAGGATGAGAGCATACCAAACCGATCTACCGACCCACAAGCCACGGTATAGCATTTGACAGACCAAAGAGGGTACCAAAGTTAGCCTGATGTCACTATTTTCTCATCCGAAATTGGTTGGTAGGCATTTAACCAACCAAAGCAGGGTACCAAAACGGGCCTAAATCGCCTCAATTATTTATTAAGATAGATAAGCAATAAAACACGTACGACCGTAATCACTAAGCTCCAACTAATAATTATCAGACTGATAACCTGCCAAAAAGCAGCTGATAAATATTATTTGGGGCTTGGTGAATACGGCCGTTAGATTAAGTAATTAAGGTGTATTTACTTACCAAGACGAACATTAAAAGTGATAATGATTATTTGGTAAGGGTAAAATTAAACAAAAGTCTTAAAGTTCAATAAAAAACAAATCCGCACTACGCACTACTCTTCTAAAGAAAAAGAATATGTAGTCACTAGTCAAGGCGCGTCGTCTACCATATCGTCAACTCTAGCTGTCATAGATAACCCACATTAAGATCCGCAGTGGCAAGAAGCATTTTTCCAATTTTTACGAATTCGCGCTGTAGACAAATCGGGGAGACGATCATGCGCATTTAAAAGCCATGCCAGGATACAAACACCGGCACAGATCTCAATTAACTCCGAAGAAAAACATTTGGCTAGTGTGAAAATCTGCATCGCCAGATCAGTGGTCCGACGAATGCAACCTTGCAGTGCAAGAATTAACAAAATATAACTAACCAGAACTAACCATGTTCACCCCAATTTTGCTAAGTACATTAAATCGGCAGTAACACAAATTCGACTTAACACATACATACATACGTACATACAAATAAACCTACTAATATCGGGATGGCAATATGTTTTTTTTTTCCTGGAAAATTAAAAATAAAAAGTTTTATATATATGACGGAAACTTAGGTAGGCTCACTGTATAAAAAAAAGAAATTTATTTTACATTTGAAATTCCCTTATAAGCATCCAATATTTGTTTTATTTCTTTAGGTAATCGGCTTTTAGAATTGTTTTTTTCGTTGTTTGCTCCATGCAAGATTTGGTATTTTGTAATCCAAGTAAAGTAAAGAAGAACGAAATAGGGTCCACTAAAAGTAAAGTTTATTTACTTGACGCAATCGAAATAGGATTTAAAATATATTGTTAGCGTAAAAAACTGTTGTGTTACCTGGAAGCACTTTATCTGCAATAACAAGTTTAATTTTACTTGAATGTGCATTGTGTAGATAAACACAGCACCACAAAAAAAAATTGGTGTTCCGAGAGCTGGATCATGACACGGGACTTAAATACTTAAAGATTTGGGGGAAGGAAAGACCTTCGCGGGCAGCAGGTTCCACAATCTAGAAACTCTAGAGATAAAAGAACGAACAAAGTGAGAAGTTCGGGGCTTGTCCAGTTGGACCGTATAGGGATGCATACGCGCGAAACCACGAGTTTCTCTGTTGGGAACCGTGAGTGGAGGAACTATACTGGACAATTCTTCAGAGCAGAAGCCATGGAAGTACCTATAAAAAAGCGATAAATCCCCCACAGCCCGACGATGGGCAGGAGGGGGAAGCCTTTCTGTAAGTGAAGGATCATTAATGAGACAAATAGCTCTTTTTTGAATAGAATCAAGAATGCTTAGGGTTGTGGGGGACGCCATGCCCCAGATATGAGAACAATATTCCAAGGGAGGTCGGATTTGGGACACATATAAAGTGTATAAATTAGAAGGGGAAAAATACTTTTTGGCTCGAAAGCTGCCGTGGCTATAGATACAATGTGTTTATGCCAGTTAAGTTTACTTTCAAATGTGACGCCCACAAGATTAAAGGTGTCTTTGCTCTGTAAAACTTGGCCGCTCATAAGTAGAGGATGAGTATTTGATGACTCTTTTCGCGACAAGGAACATGATTGTGTTTTAAATGCATTAAAATGAACGAGATTTTTAGCGCCCCAATCCAATATTAAATTAAGATCCTGCGAAAGAGATATTTGCATCGCTCTGCGTTTGTTTTCCAAGTCAGGTTTAGTGATGGGTTAAGGAACCTGAAAACTGGAGTGAAGGGTACTATCGTCGGCGAAACTATGAATGGAATTAGTTGTGGACGAAGAAGGTCGTTGATGTGAAGAAGAAACAATGTTGGTGCCAGAACTGAGCCTTGAGGGACTCCAGCATTTACTTGGTGAAAGCTTGAAGAATGGCCATCCACAATAACTGATATACGTCGATCAGATAGATAACTAGAGAGACAAGTACACAGTTTAGTTGAAAGGCCATAGGAGGGAAGTTTATTAAGAAGTGCGGCATGCCAGACCTGGTCAAAAGCTTTGGATATATCAAGAGCAACGATCTGGGACTCACCTAGAAACTCAAAACACTTATTCCAACAGTGTGATACGAAGGCAAGAAGATCTACTGTAGATCTTTTGTGGCGAAATCCATACTGCCTGTCATGCAAAATTTTGTGTTTTTCTAAGTACTTAAGAATTTGTGAATTAATTAATTTTTTCATTACTTTAAAAGAACTGAGAGAATTGAAATTGGTCTATAGTATGATGGAAGGGATTTAGATCCTTTCTTGGGAATAGGTTGAACACGTGCAGCTTTCCAGCTCTCCGGAAAGATACCTGTGTCGTAAGAAATTCAAAAGAGCCGAGTTAAGATTGGTGCAAGTTCTGGAGCACATTTTTTTAAAACGATTGCTGGTATGCCGTCCAGCCCAGACAATTTCTTGGTGTTAAGGAAAGAAAGGATACGCTTAATGTGTTTTATTTTAAAAATAACGGTTACCCCAGTTCCTCATAAAATTGCCGATATTTTATGAGGAACTGGGAGTAACCGTTGGAAGTGGATAATTTACGGGAGGGTCAAGGGTTGAATTGGCAGCAAATTTTTGGGCAAATAGTTCTGCCTTTCCTTTAGCGGTAGAAAATACTAAATACCTTACATTATCTACCACATTCAACGAAGCATCCTGTATACTTCCTAATAGTAACTAAAAATAGCTGCTATCTTTTGTAAAATACTAATCTCTAGTTTATTATCTTTTTAATTACTCTAGCTTTAATAAAATCTGATAAAATGTTATATAACACTGAAATTCTACAGCCATGGAAAATACTGAAATTAAACGGAATCCAGGGGAAGATCATTTATTTTTCATATCTACAGCGTCATTAATTTTATTAACTACACTGTACCGGGTTAGTTTGTTCGGATATTTCTATTGAATGAAGCATTAAATGAATAAAATTAATTACCATTTTGTGCAATGTTGTTTAATACACCATTTTTTTAAAATTAATTATATAAATTATTTGAGAACAAATGGTACAGTGCAGGGATCTCTGGAGAAAAATCTATTTTTTTAGCATAGGTTCTATTTTAAGTAAAAATAATACTAAATTGATCAATTTATAATATGTTTATATCATAAATTTGTATTACACGCATCATTAAAATTTATTGCATTAAAGTATACTGCATGAGCAATAAGTTTTGGTATATCGGTCAGTAAAAGAATAACAACAGAGACAAGCAAGAGACGAGAAACTAAATGTAAATTAATTATCCGAGACAGAGATAGCTGCTGGGTCTTCCTTGTCTGTCTTCAAGGAAGGTAAACGCAGATGGCGCGTGAGTCGACTTTATCGTTTGCCCGCCAAATTCAAATTATATACCTGTGCTATTTTTGCCCTTAATGTTAGGTACTTGTTTTTATTTCCTATTAATATAAAATATTGGGGTTTAGTTCAATAATTACACACACCTAATTAAAAATGTCATTTATTTGGTTTTTATAAAGATTTTTTCTTACAGATAACCATGTCAATATTACCTTAAATTATCTGTTGAAAAGCACAAATTTAATATATACACTCTGATCACTAATAAAAGTCAATATTCAAAGTCCAATTAAAGGTAAAAAACCACGAAACACACAATAAATCACAGAAAATGTAAACAAATCGGCCATTGAAAAATATCAAAGAAATATCGAATAACATTTCGGCGTGACTGCCTGCGGCAACGTTGTCAAGTTAAAAATATTCGATTCATGGTATATTTTCTTTCTCTTCATTAGATGTGAGCCAAAAAAGGACATTAAAGTTTACATGCAAAAATTGTAAACAACTTGGCAACCAGGGTAAAGCGATGATTGCTCCATCTACGATAGCCTGCCATGATGAAAGACAAAGACATATTTCTTGGAATTTGCGTTAAACCAGAAAGGGATAAATACAATGGACAAATTGTTAGGACCAGTTACTCGTCTCATTGTTGTCTCTGATAACAAAACAAGCACTATTAGTCACGCATGATTACATGTCGGTATTTAGTTTGATTGCCTCTTTTCCTCTTACTTACTTTAAAAATCATACTAAAAATCAATTTATTTAACCCTTTAAAAAAAATATTTTATGTCAAATATTTTTTTATTTAAAATAACGCAATTAATAGGCTATCTTAAATGTATCTTTAAAATTTCTAAAGAAATAAAAGTACATAATTATTTTAAAGTTGTGATTTTATAATATTTGTATTAACAGCAAAAAATACTACAATAGATTAGTATACATCAAATTCCTGAGAGTACAAAATATTTCCTTAAGTATAGTACTTCTATGGCTTCCTTATGCGATAGTCTATTGGATCTGAAACAAAATAATAATTTAAATTTTGTTAAGAATGTTCTGGTCAAATAAATAATTTTTTTAGCCAAGATTCAGACATTTGGCATACATCACCTGCTCAAGATATGTAAAAGAAATGCCAAGCAATGCTTTTAAGAAATTTACAGTTAAGGTCCTCCATTTGGGGGGCACTTTGTTAACCCTCAAGTAGTCGCGCGGGGGTCAAATTTACCCCCAGCTTTGTCAATAACTTTGAGATTTTTTTACAATAAAAAAAATCTATAGATGCCTTCCAAAAACATTGTTAGGTATATAATGCTCATAAAAACAAAACAAAAAAAACAACACAATTTATTTAAAAATTGCAAGTTTCTTGCGGCTGGGACAATTTGAACCCCACGTGTCTCCACGTTTAATTTTCGAGCAATATGTAGGGGAGAGTGGTCTAAAATGGCATAGCTGCTAAAATGACACACCTTGCGTTTTATCGTAACTAAAGGCGATATATATGATATTGTGAGAAAATTACTTTGCAAGGTATATTTCTATAAATCTCCTAATTTTATAGGCGCCTTGGAGAGATTTTATGATTATTTTTCGAAGATATTTTATTTTAGTTTTTTCTAAACAACGTATATGTGGTATGTAACTATAGCCTTAAGGTAAGTACTGCCGAGTTTAAATTACCGATAATTAAAATTTGATGGAAAAACAGGAAAGATCTGGATTAAGGGTATTTAAAGATTTAAAATTGGAGTCATAACCAAAAAGTAAGAATTTTATGAAAACTCTCCTCTTTTTGTACCATTTACCGATGCCAAGCTTTATTTTGATATGTCCAGTACTCTAGAAGTTATGCCTTGTCTAATAGATTCGTTGACACACAAATAGGAAATATTTATTTCACTTACCATTTTTTTCTTGTTATGTAAAACAAAAAGGGGCAGTGAAGCGTTACGTTTTATTTTCAGTCTTTAGCTTTTTATTGCGTGGATTTTTCTATTTCCATGTTCCGTCCTCCGAGACCCAAGAGATTTTTCACTTGTCAGGCGAACCGTTTTTATAATTTCATTGCGTTAGTTTTTATTTGTCGTCATCTGCACCGGAAAATGTATTTTATAGTTCTTATTGTCGTCCTAATTTTATGAATAACTTCCTCCTGAAAAATAAAATTAAAGTATATTAGGTATTTTACAAAAAATATACAAAACATGATTATAATAAATACAGGTTATTATATTTATAAAAAGTCGTAGAAAAATTAGAAAAAAGTAGGGGAAAGTGGGGAGGCTTCATACAGTTTTTATATTTTGCTTGGTGGAATGCCGTGTTTTAGGTATATCTCTTTTAATTTATGACACACTAGTAGCTTAACTATTTTATATTGTAGTAGAACCTTAATATTATTGAAAATCTACATGTACGAGTTTCCATAGGACTTTACAAAAAAAAGCAAAATGTATGAATGTACCCCATTAGTGGGGTTCATTCATACAACCGAAGGGGCACATTTAACATCACTATTAATTCGTCATTATTATTGTTTATTATTGTTTTATACCATACTTTACAAAAAACACAAATACATTTTTTAACATACAAAACAAATAGTAAAATTCAAAATTAAAAACAGGTTTTATCCAAATCTGTTAATACCTATTTTAACATCGCAATAGTTTCGTGGTATGAACATGTAACGAATAGTGAACAAAGTGTCATTAAACGGTCTTTAAGTTACATGTATGGTTATCTACCAAAGACACTTAATAACATTTTTTTGTTTTAGTCAGTTATATATATTAAAAGTACCAATCTCAAAATGTAAAAATAAATATTGCTTATACATTATTAATTATATCAAATAAAAAAACTTTAGTTAACACAAAGATACCTTAACTTACAAAACCTAAAATTAATATTTAATATGCCTATGTTATTAACAGATTATGACCTAAGATCTATGGTAATATCATCACTATGTCTGATAAATTAACTGATTCTTGACATCCAAGTTCATAAAACACCCTGTTTTTTTTCCGTAAAAATGAAACTTAAACTACTTACTATATAATATTTACAACTATAATCGTCGGTGTAACAAAAAATATTATCTAAAAAAATATTTATAAAGGGCCAGGGGTACAATTATACAGTATTAATTTGCCCCATATACTTAAAATTACATTTATTGCATAAAAAAAATTGAAACAGAAAAACAATATTTATCTATATTAATATACACATTAAATTAGTGCCTTTGTATTATTATAATTAGGATTAAATAGCAATAATTAATCCAAACAAATAGTAACTGGCCAAAAAATATGTCCAAAGTTACGTTATGAAATTACTTACGCGAGGCAAAAACACGTTCCGTGTTGTGCACTCGATCTTACCGCATCGAAAATTCTGAAACTTCACTAGTCTGTAAACACACATAAAAACTGTGCACACCCACTTACGTTACTATTTTACTTCGTGTCTAACTTCAGATAAACTCAATGTATGTAGGTGCCCCTTGTATGAATCCACCCCACTTTCCCCTAATTTTCTTTATAAAATGGTTGGTAGTTTAAAATCATTAAGTTAATTTTTCTAAGGCATTTCTGCTGGGTTGTCTTTAATTGGCCAATTATATTTTTTATAGTCAACATGCTTAAACAGCTTTTTGTGCTCTACCAATATAAAATAAACCATAGGATGATTTCTACTGATACCAAAATTTAACTGCATAACTAATATAAAAAAAGAAAAATCAAAAATAATGCAAAACATTGGTTAACTCAATAACAGATGGCCAAAGTGCAAAATGTATCGACGCTAAAGGTCACCAAAGGACCAAGGCGCCAGAACACACTTTGCCGTGTCCTGCGCAACCATAGACATGCGGACCCTACTCAGTTGACAGATTCAAAGGTCCTCCTGGGCACAGACGTGGTCTTAAGTTGTCGCACATAGGACCGTGGTTTGGAACCCACGTTAAGTTGTAGGTCCCGTCTAGCTGACATCACCAAGACGTAAAAAGGCACAATAAGCTGAGCGGCTTTAGTGCATGTGTTATCCCGGCCCTATTCTAAGGTCTAAGGTGTAGGTTTAGAGCTATCCCAAGAATAAGTATAAATATTAAATGACCCGAAGAAAAGAACTCTTTGTTTGACCTCCGGACAGTGCGGACGTGCGTAGAGGACTACAGAGTTCTTCCCGGAGTGGCGGCTAGAGGTGTCGTGCGAACGTTTTTTACCTTCGGGGATCAAGGAAGGATTCACGCTAAATTGACGGCATCTTTCTTCTGGATCTAAGCGCTGTGAGCGAAGATTCCTATAAGCTAATGGTATCCTGTTTGGTGGTGAACACGAGGTATTTCTCAAATGGCGGGAAATAGATGGGCGTGCCATGGGAACTGTCAGTAGTGAAAGTGAAGGTTATACGTAACACCAGTAGCAGATCTTGGTTTGACAGCCGACAATTTATGCATTGCATCGATTGTTGAATTGTTTGTTTTCTTTTGGAATTTCTGGGAGATACGAGCTCGATTATCCAGATTTTCCGCCGACGAAGCCCTGAAAAGCATAGTCCGGAAGGGGGAGAGTGGTGGATTGGACCTGAAGGGACCAAATCCAAGAAAAAAATATAAATAGAAATTGAATAGATCCGAAGTAATAATTAAAGAAAATACAGGGTGTTCCATTTAAACCTATTATTTTTTTGAACAAAAGACAAGAATAAAAATATTTAAAAATAAAACTACTTTGCTTTTAAGAAAATGAATGGGAATTAAAATGCGTAAATCAATGATAAAATAAAATACAGGGTGTTTATTAATTAAAATAAAAAAAACTGTAGGTTTTAATTTTTCTAAATTTACCACTATCTCATAATTAAAATTTACAAATATAATTCTTTAGGTAATTGCTTGCCCAGACAAACTTTAAAAAGATTTTAAATTTAAAAAATAGTAGCGTTATGGAAAATGTCCTGAATTTTTATTTGTTAAAAAGAAACTCAAATATTTTCTAAATTTAAAGATTTAAGCCTATATAATCTCTTACAAAAAAAAGTTAGAATGTTAAGAGGAATTTAACAAAAATATAAAATACTGGGTAATCACGCTTTTGTAAATAACCCTGTATATATACCCAGCAAACACTATTTGCCGGCAATATACATTTTTCATATTGACATTGCAAGCAAATAAATAATGGATTTTTGAAGGCAAACCTTCAACGCATATTCACACTTTTCAAACCATATTATTAACATTGGTATTTAACTAACATTCCAACAATTTTTTTGATCTGTTTTATTTATAATGGCGGCTAACAACATTATTTTATGTTTTTTACATAATTTAAAGGAAATGGCCTTTTCATAACATTTTATTGATACAAATCATGCAAATAAAAATTAAGTGAAACTAAATGTTAATTTTGTATTTTTGAGAAAATAAAAATAAAATGATGGTAAAATTAGCTAGGTTAATTTCGACGATTTCGACCGAAGGTGATAAATTCAAATTTCCCACTTAGCCGAAATACAAGATTTGACAATTTGACAGATGAGGCACCTTTGCTTTTGTTTGGCCGCTTTGTGCAATTGTTTTCTATGTGATTTTCTAGCTTTTTAGTTTCGTTTTTAAAGAAAAGAGTTTTTAGTAGACATAATTAAGTGTATTCATTACCTAATTAGTGTGTGTTGTGTAATTAATTGGTGATGGCTAGTCAAGAAGGCGGGTTATTCAAGTAGACTGTTAGGAGCTGTAAACATTTTGTTTAAAACGTTTTAAATTTGTAGTTACCTAAAAAAATTATATGAAATCAGGGAGTTGTCTTATTAAAAGTTTTAAAGACGTGGTAATAAAAAAAAAAATTATATAAATATAACAGTTTTTTTGACATTTAACTCCCTTAAAATATTTCTCCCTATGTTTTGGATCTGAAAATTGAGTGTAAGTGTCCCTTAAATACTTACTATTTTAAAGTGTTTCCTTTGATTTACTATCTTTTTTAAATTTTAATACATACTTTTTATTTTTTTTTGGTTTATTGTATATATACGGTATAAAAATTTATATTATGTGTTTTTTATTGATAAAGTTTTCCTGCCTTTTTTCTCATTTTTTTCGATTACAAAATTCTAAATATGTTATTTAACTTTTAGGACATTCAACTTATAAAACTTGCAATACTTATTTAATGATAAATGCCATTATCCTAAACGCATTTTTTGGCATAACTTATTAATGATGGATGCCATCATCCTAAACGCATTTTTTCATCATAAATTATTAATGACGGATGCCATCACATTATCTGCAACACGTGGCCTAATAACGGACAATTGCCCACTTTCGCGTCTTTTTGATACCTTTTTGCCAATGCCTTGCCATTAAAGAGTGTTGGCAATGCCAGTAAATTAAATGTACAACGCCGGCAAAAAATGTTATATGGGTACATTATGTCTGGTTATATACTTACTGAAAAAGAAATAAAAAAACTATAATGAATACCGAGTAAATGAGCTCTGTCAGAATTCTGACTCACCTTGTACATTGAGAATAATATTTTAAATAAAAGGTGTAATTTATTAAAGCAAAATATTGTATTCCTTTAAAAACATATTTTCAAAAAACCCAATATTCTTTTGGCAAGCGTTTTATTTTATGTGTGTATAAAGAAAAACCAATAATTTAAGACCTGAGACAGGTATATAATCTCTGTCTGAATGTGGAAGACAATGATTTAGTAGTAAAAGAAGAATTTCGGACTTCCATTGTCTTTATTAATTTATTCACACAACGTTTCGGGCAGTACTATCTCTGTCCGTTCTCAAGTGTAAACTAAACCTAATTCCGAAAGCTACTGAGTTTATATACACGGAGGAAGATCATTCACCCGTGATGGAGTTGGGTTCGGTCAAGCGTGGGGTTGCTCACCTAAGGCTCCGGCATTAGTACGCTTTAATAGTGGTTTCCAAATGTTTGGTATCTCCACACTTGGATTGCTAAAAACATCAGATCATAACACAAAAGACGGCTTTCTTAAATTTGCGCTTTCTCCAATGTGGTTCCCTGTGAACAACCCGTGCTTCTGACCACTTGATATTGTGTTGTTGAGACCAAACATGGTCAGCGATCCCTGATTTCGATGTTTCTCCCTCTGTGTGTGTTGTTTGTGCTCCGCCAGTCTTACATTTAAAGGGCGCTTTGTTTCTCCAATGTACGACCCCCACATTGGCATGGTACCTGGTAGATACAATCTTTCTCTTGTGTGGATAAATCGGGTTTTGCTTTTGTCAAGAAACTTCATAGTGTAGATCCAGATGTAAAACTGTTGTAATTCCATATTTCTTTGCTATTCTTCTAATTTTTTCGTACGTTCCTTTTACATAAGAAAGTAGTATACAGGGTGTTCATTTAAAAACTTTCCACTCAAGTTATCTTCGTAACGAGACATATTTGAGAAAATCGCCGAAACACGTCAAGATATTTATTGAAGGGGAACGTTTTTTACAAAAAATTGGACGGCGCCCCTTTAACCCCTTAACCACCAGGGCCACCAACCCAAAATTCTTAAATGAGAAGGCGGGTCGAGTGGATACATCATTTTAAAGCTCCTGACGAGTACTTTATAACCCTAGAATATAAAGTCAATATCTTCACCTATTACAAAATGGCGGTACTTTAAAAGTTACCTAAATACCTGATTTGGATGGCCATATTTCCGAAACTAATAAAGCTAGATGTACCTAATGTGGTGTTTTCCTAAAGCTCTTTCAAAGGTCTTTTTAATGGTGATACTGGTAGTAATATACAGGGTAGAAGAAAAAAGTACATATTTTTTATTTAAGAACCCTGTATATTATTTTACCATTAAAAAGGTTTTTAAATGAACTTTAAGAAAATATATATACTATACTATACTTTTTAAATATTCCTTTTTTACCTTAAATTTAATTTAAAAACGATCCCAACATCAAACGTTTTTTTTTTAATTTTACGGGGCTAAATTGGTTTCGTTTAAAGCTAGAAGCCTTTTAACTTTAATTTTAATAAAGGAACAAAAAATAAAATTAAATAATTAAATCGTCATATTAAATATAAATGTATAACAAAACAAAACTCAAATAAAAAATTGAATTTAAATATACATGAAACAAAATTGTTTTTAAATTACGAGTTGATTTTATGAATAATGTAATGGGTTTTTATAAGGTTTGTCAAAAATAAAATAAAATAAAATCATTAGGTTTTAGAAAAGGCTCTGGCTAAATAACCGTCGGCGGTTTTAATGAATTATAAAAGAAAACCACCGTCCGGCGGTTTTCTACGTTTATATATATGAAAACCGCCAAAAATTCAAATAAATTTGTAATTTACGGCGGTTTTTACTTATTTTCTCGGTGAAAGCCTTGTTTTTCTTTTGTGGCTTACTTTTCGTAGTTTTGTTTTCAGGTATCAAAACAGATAGTACCTACATATTTCTTGGAATGCGTGTTTCAAGAGGACAAATGGACCAAACAAAACACACACACACACAAAAGTTCAGTATTTAATGTTCATTCCTTGATTTTATTTGCACCAAATCGGTCAGTAACCGATATAATAACGGCTACATGTGAAATATTGGTACCCGATTTCTGCCCGATATCGGCCGATTCCTATCCAATACGTGTGTAACAGTACTTATGGTATTAGTACAGCAATCACGGCTCGCCGACTTTTTTATTGGTTCTTTAAGTGATTCAAAGTGGCGTGTTATAAATTTACTCTTGGTCCCTATGCAAAAGAGTATTAAATTTTTTATTTTACTTAAAACGCTTCTATTTAAATAAATGCAGTTTTAAAAAATTATATATAGGTATAAAACTTATTAAGAAAAAATATGCTATAGTTTTTCAAATTCCTCAGTTTGGCAGTTTTTTCGTATATATTTGGTCCCAGAAAAAGGCCGTCGCACTGTATGTCCATCGGACAACCATGATATAAATCAAAATATAAATGGCGTAGTGTGTATATTATCGGCAAGTTGGTATTCTTGGTAAATGGTTGCGATCATTTTTAATTTTCTTTCCATCATAACTGCGTCTCCACGACCAAGTTTCGCAAAAAAATGGTTGGCTTTAATTATTTACCGTCGGACAACCAGCAAAAATATGAAAATAAACATTTTTTTTAAATTAAATTATGCCGTTTAAAAATAGTATTTAAGGTAAATTTAACTGTAAGCATCAAATAAATGCCAAAATAAAAAATATTGTACCAAACAATTCAAGTTTTGAGAAATTCAAAAAATGTCCCTAGGACCAGTTTTTTGGTAAACCTTCACTTGGATAACTGTGTTAAGAATTTGATATTTTTTTAAAAATTATGGTGATTTTAATAGTATTTAACCCAAATTTTACTGTAAGTATAAAAAGACTAAAAGAAACCAGATTTTATCGAACAGTTCAAAGTTTAAAGTGCTCAAAAAATGTCCGTCGGACAACCAGTCACTTCAAAAATAAGTCACGTGGATAACTAAATTTTTGTCCGTAGGACCATTTGATTGTCCCTTATTGGGTTATGGGTATATGTCTTAAGAATTAACAAGTTAGTTAGCTCTGTTGTTATTGCCCTGCCTTTTGATCTTGGTGTTGAAGTTTAAATTATGTGTACATAAGATGTACCTCATGTAGATTTTTTCTGGTTTTTATTGTTGAAACCCTTTAAAGTGCTCTGCTCACTGCAGATGACAATTAATCAAGTAATTACCTATTATTTAAAATTAATAAATAACAAAAGAAAAATTTGAAAATTTCTAAACCGGGACAAAATAGCTATTTATGTATTAACGGCGTTACTAGGACTATAATGCCCTGAAGGTCGAAATAGCCCGAGGGCTAGAATTCAACCTGATGGGCATTATAGTCCAGTAAAGCCCGTGGTGCATACAATGCTTTATGTTTTACCCAAAAAGAGTTTTTCAATGACTAATTACATTAATTATTCGCAATATAAAAAATAAGTTGCACCTGTACCTGTATACGTAAGTAGATAATGACTGGTGTTAAGTTTGACTTTGATGTTTCTATCAGTTTGTCAGTTGGCATTTTTTATTTAACGATTTGCTCAAAATGGAAGAAATTCCACAAAATATAAGAGAAAAGGCCATAAAAGCGACCGAAAATCTTTTGCCAGTTAAATCAAGGCAATAGTATGATCGGGAGCATGGCATATTTGGTATTTGGAAAGATGCGAACGCAATTCTTCAAATAACCGAAACCGTTTTAATGGCATATTTTCCGGAACTGGTAAGTTATTGATTTTATTTTAATACATATATTTGTATAAACTTGATCTTTATTGTGAGAGAAATAAAATTGGATAAGCAATACAATTTCCATATTAGCGCATTAGGACATTATAAGCGGGCATTATCATAATGCCCGCTTATAATGCCCTAGGTGTGATAGCAGGTATTATTGCTACCATAACATATTCCGTTTCTAAGGTATAACAGATCAATAATAGATGGGTAAAACAAAAAAAGTTGATTCACCCTTATAATTTTATTTTATTCCCAAATGAAATGTTGCAAGTAAAAAAATTGTATGAATTTTAATAAAACGAAAAAAAGTAAAACTTTATATTACGAATTGGGTCGTAAAAAGCAAACTACGTTGATTTTTAATCGGGGTTCATAAGCCTTTAATTCTTTTAAAAAATGAATTGCCTAAAAAGATTTTTAATTAAAAATAATTTTTAGTTTCCTTACTAATTATAATTACCACTAGAGCAATTAAAAAAATGTATTTTGATACTTTTAATAATGACCATCCTAAAGTCTTCCCCAAATATAAAATTAAGTCTGAACTTGATTATTAATTTAAATTTTCTTTAAGAACTCTTGCAGAAAATGATGATGACTTTTAATTAAAAATTAACTGTATAGACTAACAGTTTGTCGCAGTAATGAATGGCAAGTAATCTGGTTATTTAAAAACTTTAAATAATTACTCAAGTTGCTTTAAAAACGTGTTGCAAGAAATATAGGGCTTAATTTTAATAAAGGTTTGTAGTCTTCAATCATTAATAAGGACTTTTGTGTAGACTTTGTTCTGCGGTGTATTTAAATTTATTAAGAGTTTTAGGAGAAAAGTGGAAACCTTTAGAAAAAAAACACAAGAAAGGAATTCTTTAATTTTTTTTTGTTTAGGCCTCCCTTTTGAATATTGACTGCGAATAGTTAATCGTTTGCGAGATATATAGGACTTCAAACACCAATGATCAACATAAGGGTATCCCTTCTTCCCTTAACACCAAGAAATCGTCTGGGCTGGATGGCATACCAGCAATCGTTTTAAAAAATGTGCTCCAGAACTTGCACCAATCTTAACTCGGCTCTTTCGAATTTCTTACGACAAAGGTATCTTTCCAGAGAGCTGGAAAACTGCACGTGTTCAACCTATTCCCAAGAAAGGATCTAAATCCCTTCCATCTATAGACCAATTTCAATTCTCTCGGAGTAGGCGATAAGGAGCGAAGATGTTGAATAAACGTAGTAGTTTATTGTCCATTACGCCATCTATCGGTATAGTTTTATCCTATTTTAATTTTGTAAAATTATCAGTCTTATTTTTTGTCATATGATATTTCGGTTGGATTTTGACACGAATCATATAATGTCAAAAAAATTTCTAGCGGGTTTTCTAAACATGACGTCATTAGATTTTTATGAGCTAGTATGACAAAATAATGACGTCGAAAAGATGTTACTTCAACGACGTCAAAAACATGTCATTAAAATGACGTTAAAATGACGTCATAATTTTGGTCTGATGACGTCCTATGACCAAAAATGACTTAAAAATTACATGCTGTCAACTTGCTGATTGTGTAAAAGCAAACCCAATTTTTTATGATTGATAAAAACCAAACTTTGTAATTGTTAGTTGTAAAAACTAATTTTATCCAACTTCATTAATATGTTCCAAAAGTGACACCGGCACTATTTCTCTTTCCGACATATCAGTCTTTCTCCAGCGGCAGTCACACATTTCACTGAAC
This sequence comes from Listronotus bonariensis, assembly GCA_014170235.1. Taxonomy (NCBI): domain Eukaryota; kingdom Metazoa; phylum Arthropoda; class Insecta; order Coleoptera; family Curculionidae; genus Listronotus; species Listronotus bonariensis. The sequence continues at coordinate 144,273 of JACEGR010000323.1, read as the reverse complement.
AATTAGCATAGTTATCGCATTTTCTGACAGACAGAAATATGTTGCTCAAAATGAAGTCTGGCAACATGAGGAATAATATATTTAGGACGTGTGAGAAGTAAGCGAACAACTGGATGCAAATCGATATTACATATGGAAAGATTAGGTTGTAGTTTATTAATTAATAAATACAGGGTGATCAAACTTAAGGAGTTATATGCACTTAGAAGACCGAAAAAGCCCATGTTTCAAGATTTTTTCGGAAAAGCCCATTTTGATTTATTAATTTAAAATTTTGTACATATACAGGGTGATTAAAAAATCGATCACGAAACCTAAGGGGGTGATTCTACTTGACAAAATAAGGGTAGAGCTACATATAATTTTTTTCAATATGTCATTCGTTTACGCAAAACCGTATCGAGTTACAAGCCGTCAAAGTTCAATTTTTATTTTGGTTTTTTCGCCACATTGCATTTATTTTTTTAACCAATCCAGTTGATACAAATCAAGCTTTGCAAATTTTAAAATTTTAAGATAAAAGTACTTTTTAAATACGGCAAAATTTTATATTTTAGCTCTCGGTTTATTGTCTCCCTTCGCTTCGAATCGGTAGGCAACACAACCTCGAGCTAAAATCTAGAACTACCCAGCAAATACTATTTGCCGGCAATATACATTTTTCATATTGGCATTGATGGTAAAGCATTGGCAATTGGTGGCAATATTATGCCAACATCTAATACGCATTAAAAAGGTAACCCTAAATAAACACTCAGTTGCCAATAAATTTTACATGCAGGCGAATTGCCGGCAAGCATACAAAAATGGCGGCATACTAATCCTGATGCATGCAATGCATGTCTTTTTGTTGCAGGCAAATAAATATTGGATTTTTGAAGGCAAACCTTCAACGCATATTCATACTTTTCAAACCATATTATTAACATTGGTATTTAACTAACATTCGAGCAATTTTTTAAATCTGTTTTATTTACTGTTTTATTTATAATGGCGGCTAAACAACATTATTTTATGTTTTTTACATAATTTAAAGGAAATGGCCTTGTTCTAACATTTTATTGATACAAATCATGCAAATAAAAATTAAGTCAAACAAAATGTTTATTATGTATTTTTGAGAGAATAAAAATAAAATGATGGTAAAATTAGCTAGGTTAATTTCGACGATTTCGACCGAAGGTAATAAATTCAAATTTCCCGCTTAGCCGAAATACAAGATGTGACAATTTGACAGATGAGGCAACCTTGCTTTTGTTTGGCCGCTTTGTGCAATTGTTTTCTACGTGGTTTTCTAGCTTTTTAGTTTCTTTTTTAAAGAAAAGAGTTTTTAGTAGACATAATTAAGTGTACCTATTCGTTACCTAATTAGTGTGTGTTGTGTAATTAATTGGTGATGGCTAGTCAAGAAGGCGGGTTATTCAAGTAGACTGTTAGGAGCTGTAAACATTTTGTTTAAAACCTTTTAAATTTGTAGTTATCTAAAAAAATTATATGAAATCAGGGAGTTGCCTTATTAAAAGTTTTAAAGACGTGTTAATAAAAAAATTATATATATTTAATAGTTTTTTTGACATTTAACACATTTAAAATATTTCTCCCTATGTTTTGGATCTGAAAATTGAATGTAAGTGTACCTTAAATACTTCCATCCTTAATCCACTCTTCCATCTAACTATAGACCAATTTCAATTCTCTCAGTTCTTTGTAAAGTAATGGAAAAACTAATTAATTCACAAATTCTTAAGTACTTAGAAAAACACAAAATTTTGCATGACAGACAGTATGGATTTCGCCACAAAAGATCTACGGCAGATCTTCTTTCCTTCGTATCACACTGTTGGAATAAGTCTCTTGAGTTTCTAGGTGAGTCCCAGATCGTTGCTCTTGATATATCCAAAGCTTTTGACCAGGTCTGGCATGCCGCACTTCTTAATAAACTTCCCTCCTATGGTCTTTCAACTAAACTCTGTACTTGGCTCTCTAGTTATCTATCTGATCGTCGTATATCAGTTATTGTGGACGGCCATTCTTCATGCTTTCATCATGTAAATGCTGGAGTCCCTCAGGGCTCAGTTCTGGCACCAACATTATTTCTTCTTCACATCAACGACCTTCTCTCGTCCACAACTAATTCCATTCATAGTTTCGCCGACGATAGTACCCTTCACTCCAGTTTTCAGGTTCCTAAACCCATTACTAAACCTGACTTGGAAAACAAACGCAGAGCGATGCAGATATCTCTTTCGCAGGATCTTAATTTAATATTGGATTGGGGCGCTAAAAATCTCGTCCATTTTAATGCATCCAAAACACAATCATGTTCCTTGTCGCGAAAAGAGTCATCAAATACTCATCCTCTACTTATGAGCGGCCAAGTTTTACAGAGCAAAGAGACCTTTAATCTTGTGGGCGTCACATTTGAAAGTAACCTTAACTGGCATAAACACATTGTATCTATAGCCACGGCAGCTTCAAAAAGCTTGGATTTCTCTTTCGAGCCAAAAGTATTTTTCCCCTTCTAATTTATACACTTTATATGTGTCCCAAATCCGACCTCCCTTGGAATATTGTTCTCATATCTGGGGCATGGCGTCCCCCACAACCCTAAGCATTCTTGATTCTATTCAAAGAAGAGCTATTCGTCTCATTAATGATCCTTCACTTACAGAAAGGCTTCCCTCTCTTGCACATCGTCGGGCTGTGGGGGGATTTATCGCTTTTTTATAGGTACTTTCATGGCTTCTGCTCTGAGGAATTGTCCAGTATAGTTCCTCCACTTACGGTTCCCAACAGAGAGACTTGTGGTTCCGCGAGTATGCATCCCTATACGGTCCAACTGGACAGGCCCCGAACTTCCCACTTTGTTCGTTCTTTTATCCCTAGAGTTTCTAGGTTGTGGAACCTGCTGCCCGCGGAGGTCTTTCCTTCCCCCAAATCTTCAAGTATTTAAGTCTCGTGTCAACAAACTCCCTCTTACCTCGCTTAAGACACCCACGGTACGTTAGTATTTAGGCTTTTAGCCTTCGTGGTTTGTCCAAAGATAAAAAAAAAAACTTACTATTTTAAAGTGTTTTCTTTTGATTTACTATCTTTTTTACATACTTTTAATTTTTTTTGTTTATTGTTATGCTATAAAAATTTATATTATGTAATTTTTTTATTGATAAGGTTTTCCTGCCTTTTTTTCATCATAAATTATTAATGACGGATGCCATCACATTATCTGCAACACGTTCTGCGTCTTTTGATACCTTTTTGCCAATGCCTTGCCATTAAAGAGTGTTGGAAATGCCAGTAAATTAAATGTACAACGCCGGCAAAAAATGTTATATGGGTATTTTTCCTTGGATAATGGTTAACAATTTACAATCTATAAAAATTACTAAGAAAATAGAGGACTACCTATATAGCCTGTTATGCTTTATAACGAAACACGAAGGTATTTTAGCTGAGTATAATCTAAAGCTGAAATTTGATTTTTAAAATGTGACACATTTCTTCCTGATCTAAAAGGATGCTTGTCGTATCTGACATCAGACCTACTTAAGATATTGCAGTAATACGCCATTTTCTTTTAGTAAATCCCAATCTTATTTCCCATTTCGATTTTTAAAATCCATAAAAGGGAAAATACTTTATTCTCAACATGTAGCATTGTATGTATAGAAATTATTATTTTCAATCTTTTTGTGTAATTAGGCATAATGACAACATTTAAAAATGACTGTTATTTTATATGGGGTGATTCATTTGGAGGTACTTTTTTAAGTAAATTAAAAAAAACTTTATTAAGTAATATTTATTGTCAGACGGAAAATCTACATTTTACATTTATTTTTTAAAAATTATCGCTTTCAAATGTTCCTAACATGGTCTGTTTTAAGCTTCAATTTCCAAGCGCCAAATCAATTCGTCAGAAACATCACGTACACTCGCAGCTACTGTCGCTATATTTTCTGCACTACGTACTGGATTTGGCTCATTTGGTTAAGAATTATCCAATAATGAAAATTGGAGTTTAAATTTTTGTGATGGTTCAGCGGATAATTAGCTCAGTACGCCGATTATGAGTGGACCATAAGTTGCCGGAAGCGCACGAAACACATTTCTCGGAGAATGATGATTTTATAATACAGTTAAACAAGTTTTAGACGTTGTGCCGGAGGCTAAGTCTTTCCAGGATAAATTGCCAAAGAGTGCTGAACACAAATACCATGACAGTTTAAAATTTGGACCCGCTCATCTATCCAAAAATACCCACTAGAAATAGTAGTTCTAAATGAATCACCTCTTATTTATAATAATCGAAGAGCCTGTGAGCGGCAGTCTTTCGTCATATTGTAAAAGCTGAAGTTTGTCAGTGCATGCTCCCAACATAGGTATGCGATGGGAGACTGGAAAATTTGACTCATAGTGGCTAGGGGTAGAAGATATTTCCTTAATCGCCAGACAGTTTTGACTGTTCCAACCCCTTGGCAGGCAAATATTTTAGGGTGGCTCAATGGTCCGAGAAAGTTCAATATTTCTGCAATTTAAATGTAAGAAAAGGTCCTTTATAAGATTTGAAGGGCTTTCAAATGGGCATGTCTCAAAATTATTCTGATGTATACAGAGTGTGCCAAAAAAGTTCTTTTGTGAGATTTAGTTTTTTGGAACACTCTGTAGACGTCAAAATATTTTTAGGATATGCCTTTTAGGAACCCTACAGCTCTTATATAAGACTTTTGTCATATAATGTTAAATAACAGAAATATTGAACATCAGCAGACCACGGGGCCACAAAATGTTTGCCGACTAGGGAAATATCTTTTAATAGGCTAACATATATAAAATCCAAAAAATTAGCTTTTACAAAATAACAACAGTTATGTTTTAATTAATTAACCTTTGGTACTTGGATCCTGCCAAAGCCACTATGAGTCAAACTTCATAGTCTACCATCATTTGTACTTATGTTGGAAGCATATACTGACAGCTTTTATAAAATAGCATATGTAGATTCAGTACTAGCACCAACTTTGTTTTTTCTTCTACCTATGTTGGGGAGTATGTTCTGACAAGCTTATCGCTTTTACAAAATGACGAAGATCTGCCGCTCACGGGCTCTTACTTTATTTTTGTAACAAAGTTACTAGTTGTTTATTTTATTTTACTTGAAGATATAATTTTGTTTTCTTAATTTCGTTATCCTTTATAGAAAATGACCGATTTTTTATATAGTGTAAAGTAAATCACAGGGATTCCATTTCCCGCATAAAGTCCGTTACGCGAAGCCGCGAAATACTTAATTAATGAAAACAAAGTATCCGTACTGCCAAATGTCGCGCCGATGATGTACGCGAAACCTTGTGAGACCCGCAGTACCACTGCCGAAAAGACTGAGATGACGCGTAAAGGGTGGGAAATTTGGCTTTTTAAAGAGCTGTAAGCGGTACCACAGACAGAACCTTACGTTCTCGAAAAGCAGCCGCGGAAGCAGAGCAGTCCCAGCAGTACCAGCCGAGAACAACCGACAGTACCCGAGCCCAAACGATCGTAGGTAAGCTTAAGTAGATTCTCCTGGACCTGAATCGTCCAACAATAAGGCTCTATTCGTTTCTTCTACTTATGTCCGGTTATCCTGGTGGTTAATTCCCGGATAGGATAAAAGGTTCGAACCTGCCTATCACTTGTCCGAGGCAGTAACGACATTGGCAAAGTGCATTAATTCCCGGCCAGTGACCTTCCTACTAATAAGGTTAGAATTTGCCTATCCGCAAAACAAGGCAGTGCTCCCATTGGCAAGGTGCATTAATTCCCGGCCAGTGTTTTTGTAGCCTTCGGCTAAGGTTGGACCACTGGCGACAGTGCAATGGTTTCGTCGATATATTTATGTCTTGTTATACTGGTGGTTAATTCCCGGATAGCAAAAAGGTTCGAACCTCCCTATCACTTGTCCGAGAAAGTAACGTGATAGGGCAATGTGCATTAATTCCCGGCCAGTGACCTTTATTTGTAGAGGTCCGATACCAAATTTATTTTACACGAGCAATTCAGGACAGGCAATCCGAATTGTAAGTATATCGTATATAGTAGATATAAGACCGTTACCGTAGAGAATCGCCGCCGACGGTATATATAGTGTATTCCTTTTACCTTGTAGAACCGTTCTGAATCGTTCTCTGAACTGTCAATAGTGTCAAGAACGGTTCTTCAACATAAAAAAATGCCAAAAATTGTAAAAGGAACACTTATGGTGTCGTTCCGGGCGGTTCTGGAGCATAAAAGGAATACCGTTACCGTAGAGAATCATCGTTTACCATATATTGTAGTAGATTTCTCTCTCTCTCTCTATTTTTTTCTTGGTTTTGGTCCCTTCAGGTCCAATCCATCACTCTGCCCCTTCCGGACTATGCTTTCCAGGGCTTCGTCGGCGGAAAATCTGGATAATCGAGTTCGTAGCTCCCAGAAATTCCAAAAGAAAACAAAAATAATTCTACAATCGATGCAATGCATAAATTGTCGGCTGTCAAACCAAGACCTGCCACTGGTGTTACGTATAACCTTCATTTTCACTACTGACAGATCCCATGGCACGCCCATCTATTTCCGCCATTTGAGAAATACCTCGTGTTTACCACCAAACAGGATACCATCAGCTTATAGGAATCTTCGCTCACAGCGCTTAGATCCAGAAGAAAGTTGCCGTCAATTTAGCGTGAATCTTTCCTTGATCCCTGATGGTAAAAAACGTTTGTACGGCACCTTTAACCGCCACTCCGGGAAGAACTTTGTAGTCCTCTACGCACGTCCACACTGTCCCGAGGTCAAACAAAGAGTCTTGTAGTAGATTTGTAGATAGTTTAATTAATCTTTTATTTATTTTCAGGGTGGGTCTTGATAATATTTATTTTGGTATGTACATTTAACGTATTGAATATAACTGACTTTATTTTACTGTTCTTACTGTAATTGTGTGTTTTATTTCGTAGCATAGTAAATTTCGACTCTATGCGTAAACTTTAACCTTGGAAAACCCTTCTCCACTGTATAAAAGCTATCTGAGAGGCAAAGTGGACCCTTTACCACCCTATATAACTAAGGGTGGCGCCCGAGATAATAATATTAACGCGCAAAAAACTGTGGTTTTTGAAACCGCGGAAAATTACCGTTACAATTTGTCACGTGGGGTTTATAGATGATAATTTTATCAATGTTGTAAAAATAACAATTTAATTTTTACAAAATAAAAACGTGCCTTAAATCCGAAAACACCAATCAGAGGAAATGACGTCACGAGTAAACAAAGTGCGTTCAATATCACAAATTCAAGATTGTTATTTTAAATAATCTTAAAGCAAACACCTACTAGAGGTAGCGTTGCCCTTTTGCATGCTAACTGCTTTAGTGAAAGGGAAAGGAACCCCTGTTTATTGGTGACGTCACGTTTAAAAGAGCAAAAAGAACTTCATGTAAGGAACTGAACCGTAACAAAACATACTTTTTCATAAACATTCTGGTAAATTTAACTTGAGCGGGTATTTCCTTAAAAAGCCAGGGAGGTGCAAATAAAATAACTATTATAAACCGCATACTTTTAAATTATAAGGATTTAGGTTTGAGCATATTGATGTCAGTTAATCCGTTTTTACAGGACTTCTTTCTTATTTTTATTACTTTAGAAAACTAACAACAGCGTAATTAAATACATGGAGTTATATTTCGTTGGTTTAGATAACACGATATTAAGTTTTTACGGTTTGTTTATTTGACCACGTACATATACAAGGTGTATCAAAAAACATAAACAAAAAACAAAAATTTTATACAGTCTCCCGTGCAATATAAAAACCTAGTAAGTCGACTTACTAGGAATTTAAGTTTACTACACCATTCGATTTATTTTAAGAAGACAAATCCGCCAATATTTTTAAACTTGAAAAATGTTAATAATTAAGGAAAGTAAGAAGACTTGCTACTTTAAGATTCTTACAATTAAATTAAAAAAATTAAAATTTACCAAGTGCAAACCTAGTATGTTATGTTTACCATACAAAAAACCTTTAAGTCTATAAACTATTTATTTTAATTTTAATTTACAATAAAAAACCTAGTATGTCTAATGTTTATATAGGCAACAAAAAAAAGTAAAATAATTTACAAAAAGTAAAACATAGTATGTCGACTTACTAATAAATGAAGGACCAATAGGGCTTCATTTCATAAGTCACGTGACGAAAATTATATCAAAAGTGCGCGTTTGGCTGAAATATCACTTCAGTAAAGTTAGTTCTCCTCTAGCTGTTGGAGCAAGTGCACGCACGAGTTTCGCCGTATTTTGTACCTACTAATACAATTTATCATGGAGCGCGAAAAACAAGTTCTTTCTAGTTTAGTATCAAACCGTAGTCGTATAATGGTTAAAAAAGCGCAGGCAGGAGTTAAAAGGTAAGCATTTTTATTTAACTATAAGCCTACTACCTAATGTATAATTATAAAAGGTGTTACAAATTTAGGAAGTTACATACAATTACAAATTTACAATAAATAATTATAAAAAAGGTAGGAGATAATATCTTTCTAACCTAACCTAACCTAACCTAACCTAACCTTATATTATAAGGTTGGTTCAATTAGGGCAATTTTTTAAAATGTAATTTTTTAAAAAGAACGGAAACAAATTGTTTTTTGCTACTAATATAATCTACTATTTTTTGGTTTGGCGCAGTATTTTTACCTTACACGTTACGTAAAACTTGTCCCTCTTTTTGCGGTAAAAACAACCCTCAACTTTTTTTTTTTAAAGGTATGCTTTGTGATACCTTGATAGAAAGGAAATAAAAAATAACACGACCGAATTTCTTTTGATTTTGGTTTTTTAAATACGGAAAAAAGTTAAAGGTGGTACACATACAAAAGTATCACATTTTAAAGAGAGATGAGTTTTGTGAGAAAATTGATACCTATCCAAATATAAAAAAAAGCTTTTTTATGCAAAGGTTGTTAAATGCTTAAATTACACTAATTAAAAATTACACTCTATATTGCACACGCCTATTCTTTACGTGAACTGTTTTTAGAAAAAATGCCCCTTACTCCACCTACACCCGAAGATGACTCCGATCTGGATCCTGACTATGTGCCTGAAGAAAAAAGAAAATAAAGTGCCAAATTTCTTTAACCTTAATAAATTGATTGATAAAAATTATGACGTGCCAATAATAGACAAGCTGCGCCAAAGCCATGAAGAAGGAAAATTATATCCCAAATTAGGTCCTTGGGAATATGGAAGCAGTCGTGGTTATACTATTAACGTAAAGTCTGTTGAGGCGTTCTTTAGTAAACCCGATAAACCCCAAATATGCGTCAGCCATGAAATAAGACCAAGTAAGTCTTTTAGCGCTAAATATTACACGAACGTACGTATTAATTCTAATTTTTTTACCAAACATTTGGTGAAATATCTCGGAATCCACTGGACAGATTAAAATGAAACTTGGTGTACTTTTACTATTTGGGATGACAAACACGAGTATGATATCTATTTTGCCACTACCACTAGATGGCGCCACATACAATAACATTGATTGATTAAAATGGTCATTACTTTTTGGACCTCCCTGTATGCACATTTGCGAGTGGAAATAATAAAACAACATTTAATTTTAGTCAAAAAAGGTATACTTCTTTGATCTCCAAAAAGTAGACCGTTTTCGAAATAAACGACTTTTTATTAAATAACCGTCAGGAATTGTGGCAAAAGATTGTGGAAGAAGTCAATATCATCAGGGCCCAAGAAGTATCATTATTTGGAGTCAGGCAAAATTTAAATAAAAGAATTAGACAATGTGCCTAGTGGATGGTGAACATTTTGAACATTTATTATATTCAATAGCCTTTTCTAACTTTATTGTTGTTAATTAAATTTTAGAGTGTTCATCCGCAACCTAATAAAAAAGTCGTTAATTATAAAGGGTGTCTCAACTAGAGCGCCGGATTTGATTGTCAAGAAAAACACAACTCCTTTTCGAATTAAGCAAGTATTTATATTTCAACATGAAAAGGAATAGTTGCGATTAAACATGGAATACTACATCCGGCAGATGGCCACCACGAGACCTCTGGCAAACGGTCATTCTCTTCATAAAATTCTGGATAACGTATTCGCATTCCTGTGGCCCTATTTCAGCAATAACGCGCCGTATCTCTTCTTTTAGGCGCTCAATGGTTCGCGGCGTGTTCACATACACCCTATCTTTGAGATAACCCCAAAGAAAGTAGTCCATCGGCGTTAGATCGCGTTAGGCGAACTGTCGACTCATTTGGTGCATTGTTGCGGCCAAAACTACACGTAATCTGCGCACTGTTTCGGCAAAGCTTTCCCCATTTTTGTTGTGAGTTTTCACAATAATTAAACGTTGTTCGTTAGACTAGTGCTCCATAATTTTTAATCGCGTGGTATGTACATGACAGCTGTCAAAAAGAAAAATTTAATTACTCGCACAAACAAAATGGCGGCAAATACAAATCCGGCGCTCTTGTTGAGACACCCTTTATTAAAACTAGACAGGTTCATCCAAATTAAGTGTCTGTCATTTGTAACTTCGTTATTACTCAAAATATGAAACAGTTTAAATTAGCAAACTAGTAGCTTTTTCACGCTCTTTAAGACTAAGAAAGAAAAACAATTTATAATCGGGTGGCTGAGTTATACAGCGAAATACCTCTTTTTAAATGGAACACCCTGTATATTTTATCACCATTAGAAAGTTTTTTAAAATCCTTTAAAAATGTCCGTTCATCAGTAAATATCATCAATTCATCAAAGAAAAGATATTTTAAAGAGCTTTAAGAAAATACCACATTTGATGTGCCTATCTTTTTAGTTTGGGAAATATAGCCATTTAAATCTGAAAGATAGTAGATATTTTTCCCGTTTTATTTCTGACACTAAAACTTATTGCTTATAGCTTAGAGCTGTGATATAATGAAAATTTAACGTAATTTTTAGATTTGAATGGCCATATTTCCAAAACTATACGAGATAGGCATATAAAATGTGGTATTTTCTTAAAGCTCCTTTAAATATCTATTTATTGGTTATGTAATATACAGGGTGTTTTATTTAAAAAATGCCAGTGTACTATAAAATTTCTCAGGATGGCTATATTTCCGAAACCATGAAAAATTGGATATATCACATGTGGACTTTTTTCAAGGATTTTAAAAGATCTTTCTAATGGTGATAAAATATACAGGGTGTTCCATTTAAAAAAAAGGTGTTTTGCTGTATAACTCAGAAACCCGATTGTCAATTGTTTTCCAATCTTCAGTCTTAAAGAGCGTGAAAAATGCTACTAGTTTGCTAATTTAAACTATTACGTATTTCTAATAATAACGAAGTTACCAATAACGGACACTTAATTTGGATGACCCTGTATAATAATTCTTCACAAGCACGTTATAAGTAACAGTAACTATAGGGCTATAAGGTGATAAAAAGATTGATTTAAAGAAGTTATTTTAGACAAAACAATAAACGGCGCGCCGCAGTTGCAGGCTGCGAAATTTACCACAATAGTTAACCTTCCTAGTCAATGTTGCCACTTTGGCACTTTTGTCAGAATCAAAAATTATATGATAGATTTAGTTGTTAATAATAATAATTAATTAATAATAATTCAATAAGTGATGATTATAGCACAACAAATAAGGTATATATTTATTTTTGCTGAAATATTTTGGAACTAATCTTTTAGCAGGACCTACATTTACCCAAGTAACTAAAATAGTTGGGGGGTGGACGCCCCCTGCCCCCCTATAAACACGCCCCTGAAAGAGAGTTACAGAAGATTTCGCGTAGATAATGATGACTTCGGTGGCCTCTTTACTGAACACGCGGACTTTACCAATACTACGAGAGATATTTTTGCAAATTATTTTATAGGAGATGAAAAAGTTCCTTGGCAAGACCTAAAAATACAGTAGAACTGAATTATAAAAGTGTGCTTTCAAAATGAAATATAAACCTCATTATTTTTTTCTCCTCATTTTCTAGGTCCGCAAAATTAGGATTTAAGGCCGAAGTCATATTCTCCCAAGACTTGTCCCTTGCATTTCGATTTTTATAGTTTTTATCCGAAATATCCCAAAGATTTCGGTTTTTTTTCAACTAAAGTTATCAATAATTCGGTATCGAGTCTTTTTCTTTTTTATCTTTGGACAAACCACGAAGGCTTAAAGCCTAAATACTAACGTACCGTCGGTGTCTTAAGCGAGGTAAGAGGGATTTTGTTGACACGGGACTTCAATACTTGAAGATTTGGGGGAAGGAAAGACCTCCGCGGGCAGCAGGTTCCACAATCTAGAAACTCTAGGGATAAAAGAAAGAACAACGTGAGAAGTTCGGGGCCTGTCCAGTTGGACCGTATAGGGATGCATACGCGCGGAACCACGAGTTTCTCTGTTGGGAACCGTGAGTGAAGGAACTATACTGGACAATTCTTCAGAGCAGAAGCCATGGAAGTACCTAAAAGCGATAAATCCCCCACAGCCCGACGATGGGCAAGAGAGGGAAGCCTTTCTGTAAGTGAAGGATCATTAATGAGACGAATAGCTCTTCTTTGAATAGAATCAAGAATGCTTAGGGTTGTGGGGGACGCCATGCCCCAGATATGGGAATTCCATACCGGCACTTTATAAAATAAAAGAAACGGCTACTCTGCATGTCGCGCACAACAAACGCGCGGCGTATCATGTGAAAATGTCATAAAGTAACTATGCCCTTACGAGAAGAGTACAGGCCAGGCAAGAGATCGCGCTGTAAATTTCACGCCAGCAGACAAAAAAATCAAACGCGCCTTCATGTGAAAGGTTACATTACTTTTAATGCAAACCTATTGTCAGGCGTAGGGAGTACGGAGTTTCGTATGCCCCATGTGTAACGGGACTACTATAATTCAGTGTCAGGAATGCTTTTTCTATAATTTGATCACTTTTTTCAACTTTCGCAGATATTCTAATACAACTAAATTTATAATTTTTTAAATTTACCACACATCCATAACATCTCTGAAGGGTGATTGCTTTTGGTAATTTGCGTGCATTGGTTTAGTGCCAAACATAGGAACTTCCTTAAGATCACAAACAGTTTTTTCATCAAACGTCTCTTGAATTATTGGATAGCCAGTAGCCAGTTCCGCATGAAAAGCATATCCTCCATTTTTAACAAGATTTAAACCTTCTTCAAGAGTAAGAAATCCTGATATGTTTCCAGTTGTCACTAACAATCTTCTATACAATTCTCGAGTTACATTGTCGGTGGAGTACTAAAAGTATAATAGACAGGGTAAAAACTATTTAATTTACAACTTTTATTATTTATTTGTAACCTTCACAGCTACAATGTTTTTTACACAAATTAGTTTTTAATATTATAAATCTTACATTAGCCGATATATTAGTATATTTGACCGGACTAATACACCTTTTACCGAAGCCATCTTTGTTGTTTTAAATGTTAGGGACTTTCGTTAGTGGAAGCAAAAGTAAATAATCAGTTCCTATATTTATCTACTAGTCCTGTTTAAAAGGAGAGAGAAGACTCTTTGAACGTAAGCCTTTTGTATGATGTGATTTTTAAGGGATTGTTAGCTTCTTTAATATTTTTTTCTTCTTAATGAATAATTTTGGACGAGACCAAACAACACTAGTTTATAATATAAATAAAAAAATAAATACTGTATTTTTCAAATTTCCTGTGATTGAAATAAAGTTCAGAAAAATGATACACTTAAAATAAGAGTTTAAAAACTCAGAAAACAAACGGAACCAGATGAAACATTCCTTTCCTCTTCCTGAAGCTTAATTATTCATAAAGAATCCCACTAGAAGCAAAAATTAAAGGTGCTGCGGCAATTTTAAATATCCAGACTAAATTTAGCATGCCGAATATTAACATCTAAAATATCTGGCACCTTAGGATTCACTTATTCTGCCACTTTATAATTTTGTAATACCGTGAAAGTAATTTGTAACGCCCGCTTTCTGTTTTACTCGTAGATATGAATAGATGAGTGGTGAACACAGTGATAGAAGTGAAACTGATAACATTAGTGGTATTTTTTTTAATTATTAGCTTTACTTCCATCAGTTCAGTAGCAGATGCCATTTGAAATATGAATTGGATCTATAAGAATGTTATCAGTTTCACTTCCATCAGTTTGTTCATATTATCAGTTTCATTTCCATCAGTTCCTTTACTTGCAAGTGGCCATTATCCTTTGATCGAGTGACAGATTCAATTTAAATTATTAATAAAGATTCAGAATGAAGTTAGCCACATAATTTAAAAAAAAATGTCATCAGTTTTACTTCCATCAGGTTTTTCACTGATCATGTCTGGAAAAAATACCACTATTATTTTAAAACTTGCCCTTAGGAAACAATTTAGAACTTTTGATTAAAATTTTATATATTTTTGTTTTAAAGCCAGAGGAAGGTGTTATTGCGACCGAGTCATTTAAATAAAACAAAACTTGACACAATCGGGCTGATTTATAGGTTGTCACAATATTTGCAAGGCGCCTATGGGTGTTAATGATATATCTGTTGTTTTTTTTTTATTTTGAAAATTCAAACTTAAAATTAATTTTATTTCGTCGTTACTATACAGGGTGCTTTAAAAAAAAATGCGAAAAACTTTGGGAGGTGATATCTTGTTCAAAATAAAGGGTTGTTTGCTTCATAAAACATGGGGCCAAAAGTCAACCATTAGGGGAATATCGTAAAAAAATACACAAAAATAATCTTTATTTTTCTTAAAACCAAACGGGTATTGTATTTAAACTGCCGAATAATGTCAAATAAAGGTATATTTATAAATAATTTTGTAGGTGACTGCGGATAAATAGATTTTTTAATTTTTTTATAAAATAAATTTTTCCTACCCGGCACGTTTTGATTTACATTTTATTTTTTTATTCGAAATACGTAAGTTTCATGAAAAAATGCGAGAGTTAAAAATTTCTAAATAAACCAGACTATCCAAATTCATATTTTTCGAGGACAT
Source organism: Listronotus bonariensis (assembly GCA_014170235.1). NCBI lineage: Eukaryota > Metazoa > Arthropoda > Insecta > Coleoptera > Curculionidae > Listronotus > Listronotus bonariensis. The sequence goes on along the minus strand of JACEGR010000323.1, from coordinate 129,221 downwards.
TGCGTGTGTCACTCTTTAAATTTGATTAACAAGAACGATAGGTGTGGTCTATTTCTACCACTTTTCTCAATTCTAAAAAGTGCAAAATTAATCAGAATAAATATTTCATAATAGCAATATTCTTATAGAATTTCATTATTTTAGCGCTTTTCGTTTGAGGGATACAAAGTACAAACTTTTTTCGCCATTTTTGTACCGCGATATCTTCCTAATGGTTGATTTTTGACCGTACGTTTATCAGGCAAATTGCCCTTTATTTTGAAAAAGAAATTACCTCCCGAAATTTTTTCGCATTAGTTTAGAAACATCCTCTATACGTGTTTTATTGTTTTTATCATACAAAAGTAATTAGTGCAAAATTATGATTTGTACAGAGTATTTTTATCGAACTTTTTACTTACAACTAGATAATCCTTAAAATACAAAATATCTTCACATCCAACTTTAAAACCACTATCCAGAATATCTTGTATATTGGTCATCTGAGTTGTCGGTACGTTTAGTAAAAACGACACTAAACTAGCTGAATAAAACTGATATACCAAAGAACCCAATAAAAGGGTAAAAATAGCTGTTATTCGTCCACATAAAGCTTTGGGATTTGACACAATACCTTTAAAACAAAAACACTTTTATGATTATCGCACGATTTATACTAAATACAAGCTCACCCTAATTAAGTATTTGCCATTAGAAATTTTCATATTAGCAAGGACAATTGTAGTTTCACTATAGACACCCAGAACAATGCTAAATTTTTGGTCATCAGCTTGGACGCTCGCTTCGTGGAATTTATGAAGCGGGTATCCATCGAGTACACACGTAAACAGTACGTATAATTTGCCGCTTCAGAACAATGGACAATAATTCAAAATTGGGAATCAGTATCTTGAAAGAATTAAACACAAAATTTAAACTACATTCTGTTCTGCATATAGAAATACCCAAGTTTAATTTTTGTTTTTGCTACCTTATCAGTAAATATATGATAAAGTCTACCTTGAAAAATTTGTACATTTTTCCCCAAATTTTAAGCAGTCTTTACCCTTGTATGGTTGTTCGTTATTAACGTTTAGATATATTATAGTTTAATTCATTCAATATGTCAAATGCTGAGCGAGGTATGTGCCTTTTTAAAATAATTTTCTGGTTTTAGTAAAATTTTATTTAAGAATAGTCATATTTTTAGAAAACTGTATTTTTCGTAAAAGGTCCCAAAAGGTGCCTTTTAAAATTTAGTGTTGTTTAATATTTAAAACGGTGCTGTAACCAAATATATAAGTCTTTTTTGCGCAAAGTTGTGCTTCATCCCTAAATTTTATTTTTTTAGATACTTTGACACAAATAAAAAATAAAGATTTGGTGGATACGTGGATTTTACTGCCTAAAAAAAAAAAAAAATAAATTGGTTAAAAAGTATTAAAATTATTTAAATTGGAAAACCCGACTAAGACAGCTAGACGAGAAATTCAAAAATCCGTTGGTATTTTTGTGGTAAAATGAATTTAAAGTGGCAGAAGAATTTCCGCAAGAAAGAACAGTTTTTTACCAAGGAAAATAAATGGCTTAACTCTGAAATGTATATGAGCAATTCATTAAAAAACATTATAGGAAAACAGCCTAATACAGGTAGAATTTCAACGCAAACAAGCAGTTGCCGTGGTAGACCTAAGGTACCTTTTGGTAAGTCAAGTGAGAAAACTAAAAAGAGGCGAATTAAAGAACTGGTGTCTAATTACACCTTAGAAGAACTTTCTTTCGCAGTTCAAGAATCCTCAAAGAAAAGTCAATTTCGGGATAACTTTTATGAGCCTAAAAACAATCATTAACTTTACAAGAAACTCTAGCTGTTGTATCTTCAGTTAGATCTTTCTCAAAGAAAATATAATTTGCTCAGGTCGATTATCAATAACGTGTGTTTGGAATTTTTACCTAGTATTTATAAATTGCGACAGTTTCAGAAAATGTATTACCATAAAAAATTTTAACTACAGAACAAGGATCTGAAATAAAATTACAAGAACTTCTTGATTTTACCTTAACATGTATAACAAGTGCGGCATTAAAAAATAACATAGATATAAAAAGGAGATAAATAGTGAGACTTGACTCTGACATGTAAATACGGTTTCGATGGAAGCTCCGGACATAGTACCCGCAAAACAAACATTTAGTTCCATAGAAATGACTGATGAGTATTTGTTTCTAAGTTGCTATGTGCCCCTTAAATTCACAGACAAGGAGGGTATTATTTTTATGGAGTATTCCTCGCTTCTTTCTTAACTTTTTTGTCCTTAATGGAATTTATTTTTATCAAAAATAATTTAGTAAAAAATGAGAGTTTGAGACTTCTACAGGAAATAATCAATTTGGAACCAATAATATTTAAAAATTTCAAATTTAAGGAAAATTATGTTTTTTTTTTTTTTAATTTTTAATTTAAAAATTCATGGGCGTCTTATACAATGAACCAAAAATTTAGCATTGTTCTGGGATTCTATGAGTGAAACTACAGCTGTCTTTTGATAATAACAAAGACAATTATTGTTTTAGTGAAACTATAATAAATTGTCTTTGATATTAGTTAAAATACAAAATTGTTTAAATTGGCAAACTAGTTTTTCAAAATTAAATATTGAAATAAAACAATTGGCAATCGTATTTTCAAATTACAGGCTATAACAACTTTTTATAACAGAGCACCCAGTATATTTTTATACCATTCGAAAGATCTATCAAATAGCTTTAAAAATCCACAAGTAATATATCAAAGTTTTAATAGTTTTGAAAATATGGCCATTCTCAGAAGATTGATAATAAATTAGCATTTTTTTTTACTGTGACACCCTGTATCTTCGCTTATTATAAACTTTGGATATTAGGTATATTTGGTTAAATCTTAATATTTTGGCATAAGGAAGCTGTGGTTTTTCTGTATACCATTCATTAGCGGACACCCTGTATACAAAGTTTTTCAAAATGGTTTTGACTTACGGAACCAAAGAAAGTGTTTTGCTCTGCCAGGTACCTTATCGTCCTGTCGTCGCTTTGATTATTTTTAATTTTTATTAATTAAACCACATTTATTTATGGTTTTATTTTTAAGTTATGCCTATTAATATAGTCTAAAAATTTTGTTCACAACATACAGTTTTTTTGTTTCTCCTTAATTATACGCCACTGATTTGCCTAAAATCAAACATGGCCAAAAATAGCCTGACTTGACGTCACAGCGCCAATATGGCGAATGTCGTAACCTTATCTCATCAATCAACTTTGCTATCACCATGAAGAAGGTATTTCAAAACTATTCTTAAGCCACGTACAGACGTGTGTAATGCAACGTGCAACGCAATATTCTACGTAACATGCAATCCAACAAAGGGACTTAATGCCATTGCTGAAATCTCCTGCAAACAGGCTTACCCGCATTTGAAACGAACTTTTAGACCGAGACACCTGTATGGATCGCAACGAACGTTCCAACGCGCATCACGCGTGACCGTCCAAAGTGCGAATCTTGTTGCGTTGCATGTTACATTGCGGGTTGCGTTACACCCGTCTGTACGCGGCTTTATAATTTGGAAAATATGGCAATTCAAATCTAAAAAATAGTAGATATTTATATGCAGGGTGTCTCTTAAAGGTCTGTACAAAAATGCTACCATGAGCTTATTGGGTTAAAATACAATGAACTAACGCAATTTACCTTGGTCGAAATGTTAATTGTTTGCGAGATACAGGGTAACAAAATTTTTATTTTATTATAGTTATTTTTAAATATTTTATTTATTTTGGATTTTTTTACAGAACTTGATATACAGGGTTTTTTAAGTGAGGAATCAGAAGCTACTCACATCTTTGCTGTTAAATGTAGAGGGAGCCACTTGCAGTACTTTTCTTTGTCTTTAAAGTGTCATTATTTATTTATGCCTCGGTATATTATGATTCTAGTGGATAATTTTTATTCTTCCATATTTTTTACACAAAAAATATATACCCGATATGTATCGCTACAAGCAACCGTTCCCGAGATATTTTAGATTAAACGTTTTATTTTACATAAAACATTTCCTTCACATTCCTTTACGCTTTATTAAGGACATCCGGGTTTCTCTAAAAGGTCTGTACAAATTGGAACTATAATTTCCTTACGCCAAAATACAACGATTTAACCCAATTTGTCTTAGTTAAAAAGTTTATCGTTTGTGAGATACAGGGTGTCTAAATAAAAAATGTAATGGAAAAATTGACGTCCTGTATCTTGCAAACCAGCAACCTTTCGACTAAGGTAAATTAAACTAGATCGTTGTATCTTGGTCTAAAGAATTTGTGGTAGCATTTTGTACAGATTTTGGAACATTAGCATATTTTGATGTTCCTTTCTAAAAATCCTTTCAATACTAAATTTTGTAGAAAAATGTTTTAAAATAAGTAAGATATTTAAAAATAAATAAAATGAAATACAACATTTTGATACCCTGCATCTTAAAGACAATAAACTTTTAGACTAAGGAGTTAGTACTAGAATTTTTACAGACCTTTTAGAGACACCCTGTATATAGCTTTAGAAATGTAAATATTAGAAAAAATTAATATTATTCCAATAAAAGTTAAAAGAAAAGTAATCAACGAGAGGATGGCTTTTCTGGTCTCGACTTGAGGACTTGGGAGGATTGACAAATTCAAACTTACATGTGTCTTTGTTATTATAACCATACCTTGTTGACAAAATGCCCCAAAAGTACACAGTGTAGAATAACTCCAAGTTGGCTCCACATCCGATTTTCTAGAACGTTTCTGATCAATCTGATAACTTAACTTTTGAATAAAAACTGAAACTGCCGAGGACATAAAAATACACATCCATACTTGTACCGATAAAGGTTTTATAAAAAGTTGATAGGATTTTCGGGATTTTGGGTTTCTAAAGATAAATCGCGCCCTAAAACAAGTATTTTTTTTTATTGATACATAAGTATTAAACCGAAAGTACTTTAGCCTTGGGCGTATTTTACCTTAAGTCCCAAGTTTTTCTTCCATACATTATAAATTTGGCTCTGTCCGATTTTACAAAAAGTGGAGACAATCCAAAGTCTACTTGGTGTCTCTCTAGCGCCCCAACTAAACCATCTTCAGTTCCATCAGTTTTGGGGAAACCCCAAGATTTATCTGCTCTAATATCCATACTAAAATTAAACATTAATAATAGGTGCATTATGTCTTCTTAAATAGGTCATTAATACGTTTAAATAATTTATAGCTTTAAATTTTATGGAATATTTAATTATACATTTTTGAAGTATCTTTTTGCAATGAAGAAGTTTCCTTTTATTTGTTTAAATAAATACCTAAAATTATAATATTCCTGACAATAATGCATTAGCCGGGAATGAAATCTATTTAACGTATTTTTCTTGATGTTTTTATCACTTCGCAAGTAATCATCCAAAGGCTCATTGAAAGCATCAGGTAACTAAAAAATAAGGATCGAGTATATCACAGCACTCAGAAGTTGGGTAGTATTCGAATACTCGGTATTCTGAATCCTATTCAGAATACATTGGACTGGTATTGGAATAATATTCGAATACATCTGTGTGTTTGATATTCCGTATTCGACTAAATACTTTTGGTCATTATTCTGGATTGCGAATCCCTTTTTGCATCATAGTAATTGAATACAGGTTTTTAGTATTTCAATACCAGGATTTGAAGTATTTGAACACCGGAATTTGTAGTCTTTGCAGTTTGTGTCTTTAACAATTTGGTGGTGTTCTTTTAGGGATAAGGCCTTTTTTTTAGTTTTTATGAATACTCAATCCTGGTATTCGAATACACCGATTTTCGAATACTTTTTCTTAATATTCAAATCTTCAGTATTCGAATACTTTGTTGAAATGGTGTTCGGAATTCTTATTCGAATACTGGATTTCAGTATTCGACACAAATCTGACAGCCCTCAAAAATATTTAAAATAACTACTTTCTACCAGACCTTATAGAATAAAACCTGATCTGACCGGACCTGATCTATCTACTGGTATGTTTGTTGACCCTCTGAATTCGAATTTCAAGTCAGTTGAGGTCGTACACCCTCCAATTTCGAGTAATTTGCAAAAAACGTAAAAAATGGTGCATTTTTTTCTATTTCTAACTGTTATTTGCAATTTATTCAAAATTGATGAGTGTACGGCCCAAACTGATTTAAAATTCAGTTTCAGCGGGTCGAAAAACATGCCTGGAGATAAGTCGCGTCCGCTGTACAAAACACTTTTTTTTGTGCAACCGTGTACCGGCGCAAATATAAAAAAAGTTGTTTGTACACCGGACGCGACCTATCTACGGGCATGATTTTTGTAAATTGCAAAAAACCGTAAGAAATAGCGAAAATTTTCACCAATTTTTTACGTTTTTTTGCAATTTACTCAAAATTGGAGGTTGTACGGCCTAAACTGACTACAAATTCGGATTCAGCGGGTCAAAAAACATGCCTGGAGATAAGTCGCGTCCGCTGTACAAAAACTTTTTTGTGCACCGGTGTACCGGCGCAAATATAAAAAAAGTTGTTTGAACACCAGACGCGACCTATCTATCAAACTAAATTGCAAAAAACCGTAAGAAATAGCGAAAATTTTCACCAATTTTTACGTTTTTTTGCAATTTACTCAAAATTGGAGGGTGTACGGCCTAAACTGACTACAAATTCGGATTCAGCGGGTCAAAAAACAGGCCCCTACATAGATCGCGTCTGGTGCACAGAAAACTTTTTTGTGTGCCAGTGTATTTAGTAACTTTACTTTTTAACTAGTTACAAATAAATAATTGGCAACCTTGTCAAAATAATATTTTCTAATATGGCCGACAAATTTACCTTGTTTTACCACAGATAGACATAGCCTACGCTAACAGATTCCGCGTCCAATGATGCAAATTTGGCCTATCGAACGCCAGCTGGCTCGCGTAAAGCTTGGTTCATTAACTTATAAAATGTGATTTAGGAACTGCCACGTTCTAATTGGTCAGTTTTGAACGAGACTGATTATTTAATTTAAGCAAAATTTGTAATGATGGCAAATTAAATAATTTAAATTAAATTACTTACAACTACAACGTTTTTAAATGTAACTCCAGTAAGATTCCTTCTAGCTGTGTATTTATTTTGCCACTCCTTAACTTGGTATCCCTGTTTTTTGTTATAAAACCCCACTTCTAAAGTCTTTAATTCTCCCCCTTTCCCATATGCCGGATTGTATACATCATCAATAACATATTCCTTTTCCACTGAAACGTTTAAATGATACTTGGGATAAGCCACCTTGACCTCAGAGTCGATGTTTAGAGATGCATATTTAAAAAGATGATGGTAGTTGCTTGAATGGTAAAGGGTTAACCAGTAGTGTTTTGAATCAAAGCATTTATATCTTTTACACTAAAAAAAGTGTATATAGGGTGTTACAAATTCGAGGGGCATCATTACAGTCTGAAAGACGATAAGAGTTATAGGGTTGGTTAAATTAGGGCAAAGTTCCGCATTTTTGTGCTTAAAAATATTTCGTTTTAAAAATTTTATTGTTTCTAATATGGTTTCCTTATCGAGATTTTTCTGTTAAACAATAAAGTGATTTGATTTTATTTGATTTAAAAATTATCAGCCGTTCCGGAATTATCCGGAAAAAAAAAACGAAATTTTACGAAACAATTTTTATTTTTCTGTAAGTTTATTTGAAGAGATATTTCTTTAAAAATGACACATTACCATTGACACTATTTCTCTTTTATAAAAGTACATAGGTCATTTAATTTAAGATCCAACGTTTCGTCTTTGAGCCACCATATTCTACTATTTTTTTTTTTAATGGGTGTAATATGTGGTTATAAATTTAATTAACTCGTATTTTAATTCTAAATCCAACGACATATCACGCTTTACATTCATGCGACGTTTCGAGCCGATAAATCATCATTTACTATTTCGCCATTACAATAATAACAAATTTTATCCTACACGTTTGGGCAAATTTCCTTTCGCAGGTAAGTAAGCATCCATTTCTTTATGACAGGCTACGATAAAGGTAATAGAGGCATTTGAGTAAATTAAATACATACTTTATTTTATTACATATTAAGTAAGTACCTACATGTATGTAAATAACATTAATTTTTGTGGCTTGTAAGTTAAATTATGAATAAATAAATAAAAAGTACAATAATGAGTAGTGATTTGAATGGATGAATACTTACCTTTAAATGGAAATTTCCACTATCATTGGAATAAAATCGTAATTTTTAATGGCAAAATATTAAATGATGGTTTTTAGGTTCGAAACCTCGAATAAATATAAAGTGTGATATGCCGTTGATTTAGAAATTAAATGCGAGTTTATTACGTTTAAAACCAAATATTCCGGCCATTAAAAAAAATAATAAAGTCGATGATGGTGGCTCAAACACGTAACGTCGGATTTAATAACATCTCTTTAAATAAATTGAAAAAATAATAAAAGCTATTTCGCAAAATATCGTTTGTTTCCGGATAATTCCGGAACGGCTTCAAATTTTTAAATTTTGAAACGAAATATTATAGGCAAATAACCGAAAACGGCGCATCTTTAGAAGAAAATGTTCTTAAGTAAAACTTGTTTAAAATAAAACAAGAAATATTAATGGTATTACTAGTTTGTGACCTTAACTACACATTTAAGGTCATATTCATATTAACTTTGTTTTTTCAAATGAGAACCCTAATTTTTTTGTTTAGTTGTAAACCGTTTTCGATTTTTCGGTTTTAAAAACCGTTTCGGTTTTTGGTTTTAAAACCGGTTTCGGTTTCTCTGTTTTAAAAATCGGTTTTGATTTTCGGTTTTAAAAACCGGTTTTGGTTTTCGGTTTTAAAACTGGTTTTTAAATATTCGGTTAACCGGTTTTGCTCTTTTTCGGCTTTTGCCAGCCCTAGTAGATAGTTCAAGACCTTGTGGCATTACTCCCAATAATTAAACCCTTGGTTTTTAAAACTTACAGTCCCTGAACGGTATGTAACGGACTACTTATTGGGCTTTCAATAAAAAAATTAAATGTTTTCTCATATACTTACCCTTAGCAGTAAACCTTTGCTATCTTCCTGCAATCTCCATCCAGAATAATACCAGCTCTTTGTAAGTGTTTTGTAACAATTGTGTCCAGAATATTTAAAAACTTAATTGTTCTTACAGATACAAGCATATCTTTATTATTAGTTAATTTTCTTGCTAGTTTGACGTGGGCTTAAATGGTAGAGACAAATCGAGTTAAACTATTAAAACTTTACCCTTGGCGTGGTCTACTGGCCCAAGTAAAGGTCTGTGTGGATGCCCATATAAAACCATGTACCGGGTGACAACAAAGTTACTATCCCGCAATTTATCTTCTTCAGTGTAACGCTATAATTTTCTAATTTAGGGGCGTTATATTGTATCACCGGCCGCCAATTTTAGATATAATAGCATCTGCGTATTATTTCCAGTTTAACCGGAAGTAATGTACTTTGGAAATTTTCGAATGAAACACCCTGTATATTTTTTGGGATTTGAATTTTACAGGCCATTTCTGATATAAAACCTGTAATATTTCCATAACCTTAATTTTTTGGCTTTGGAGAAAATGGCGCTTTGATAGCAAACGACAGCACAATAGGCAGTTTTATGGAAAAACATCACAAAAATTTAAATGCTTATAATAATTCTTTTAAAAGACTTAAGAGACCATTATAATTCATTAAAAATACTACTTCCTGTTTGACCGGAAGTGCCATAAATTTGAAACTCTAAGTATGATAACCCTGGTAATTTTAATGGAACACCCTATATAGTTTTTAAAACTAACCAGAACTAACCTATCTTTTTTAATTTTAGAGAAAACGGAGTTTGAAAAGGTCCGAACTACCTCACAATAAACAGTTTCATGGATATTCTGTCGTCGGCTGCATATAAAGTTTCATACTTTTTTATCTAATATTTTTTGAGCATAACAAAAGAAACAGATGAACATTGAAAACCGAAGAAAAATGAAGAGGTAATTTTTCATAAATGGACCACCCTGTATATTATGTCACCAATAAAAGGTCATTTTTACCAAAATATCTCATTTGATTTATTTATCTTCAATAATTTCGGAAATATAACTATTCAAATCGGGATGTACCTAATTTTCATTATCAGTGGCGTAGCGTGCCTTGGACGGTCACCGTATCACAATGTGTAAGGCGGCCCCAAAAAAAAAATTGAAGACAAAAAAAAGGTCCCCAACTTTCTCCTTGAAGGGACCCCCAAAATAAATTTTGAAGCCCAAAAAAAAGGTTCCCACTTTCCTAAAAACGTTGGAGGCCCCACTTTCCTGTATTTAACCGATAGTTTTACAGTTTTCTACCACTAATTTTAGCTTACACCACATTTGGGGGCCCCTATAGCCCGGGGCCCCGTATCGATTGATACGGGTAATACGGCGGTAGCTACGCCCCTGTCCATTATATCCATCAGTCTTAGCTTAGTGCCGTAGGAAGGATAGGGAAAATTTTGTATATTTTTCAGATTTCGGTGGTTATATTTATTTTGAAAACTATTAAAGAGAGAGATACATCAAATGTGGTTATTTTTTACAGCGTGTCATAATATACAGGGTAATCCATTAAAAAAAATTACCTTTTCAGTTTTATGATGTTCATTTGTTATGCTTAAAAGATAATAGATGAAAAAGTACAAAGATGTTTTTACTATTCTTCTTGGTTATAGTTATAAGTGCAAAATATGAATGAAAGCCCTGTACTAGTCACAGTTTTAAATCTTAGTGGCAACAACTATTTATTATATTACCTTTTTAAAATTGTTTAGATTTTATTTTTTAAATAATTAAAGTAACTAAAATATTACAAACCATACCTACCTGTTTTATTATAACAAGTCAGAAGTGTGTTGTGATCCAAATGTTTGTTCTTAAAAAACTCAATACCAAATCAGTGTCCATAAATCCATATACCAAAAAAAATGTTACATCCAAATAACATAAAGACAAATTTTACCAACATATTTGTTATTTTTTTCTATTGTTAAATGCCAAATAATAACTTTAGAAAAGCAAAGTTTTTATTGGCTTTCTAAAGACACATTTTTTTAAATGTCATATGAGTACATCTCGTTTACCTCTAAATGTTTTGTTTTTTAGACATATAAAGAGGGTTATTATACAAGACAGCATAATTGAAAATTAATCAGAAAAACGATTTTTCTTATTAAATAAAAAATGAGTTTGAGTTTACAGGCGCGATTAAAATTGTAGCAGTTTCATGCAATGTTTTATAAAACTCGTTTTTTTTTAATTTATAAAATATAAGGAGGAAAATACTATTTTCTTAATTCATAAATTTGACAGATAAATTATCTTAAACGTAGCAAAGCATAATAATTGTAAATGAAGGACATGAAGACTATTAAACTTGATGCATTTTTACTGTCAATCAGAAAAAAATTAAATAAATCGATTTAAAGAAAAAATCAGAAACATTATTTTAAATTGTACTTTATTTTAAAAGTACCTATTTATTAGTATGTCCATGAATATACAGTGTATCCCAGAATAGTACGTAAAACGTCATTTTTAGAAAGCTGGTCGCGTAGTCCAAAACTAAAGCATACAAAATTTTACCCTGCTTGGGGTTACCCAAGAGTAAAATGCTTATTTTTACAAATAGAACAAAGTTGTATAAATCAATGTTGTAAAAAAATAGGACAAAATTTGTAGTTGAAGCATTAAAGCAAAATACATTTTTACAATTTCGCATTAATATGATTTTTTTTAAATCTTTACAATGTTTAAACTTTTTTTAAATTTCGCTTCCGTCTGCCCAGTATTTAATTTTTAATGTTGATTTATTTTACTGTAATGCATTAACTCTTAATTTAAATATGTTTTTTTTTTATTTTTGAACAATCCAAGAAGGCTAAAAGCCTAAATACTAACATAACGTGGGTGTCTTGAGCGAGGTAAGAGGGAGTTTGTTGACACGGGACTTAAATAATTGAAGATTTTTTGGGGGGCGGTGAGACCTCTGCAGACAGCAGGTTCCACATTCTAGAAACTCTAGGTATAAAAGAACGAACAAAGTAGGAACCTGTCCAGTTGGACCCTACAGGGATGCATACGCGCGGCACGAGTTTCTCTGTTGGGAACCGTCAGTGGAGGAATTATACTTGACAATTTTTCAGAGCAGAAGCCATAAAAGTGCCTATAAAAAAGCAATAAATCCCCCACAGCCCGACGATGGGCAAGAAAGGGGATCATTAATGAGACGAAAAGTTCTTCTAGAATGCTTAGGATTGTGGGGAACGCCATGCCCCAGATATGAGAACAATATTCCAAGGGAGGTCGGATTTGGGACACATATAGAGTGTATAAATTAGAAGGGGAAAAATATTTTTAGTTCGAAAGAGAAATCCAAACTTTTTTTAAAGCTGCCGTGGCTATAGATACAATGTGTTTGTGCCAGTTAAGGTTACTTTCAAATGTGAAGCCCACAAGATTGAAGGTGTCTTTTGTCTGGAAAACTTGGCCGGTCATAAGTAGAGGATGAGTATTTGATGACTCTTTTTGCGATAAGGAACATGATTGTGTTTTAGATGCATTAAAATGGACAAGATTTTTGGCGCTCCAATCCAATATTAAATTAAGATCTTGCTAAAGAGATATCTGCATCGCTCTGCGATTGTTATCGAAATTAGGTTTAGTGATGGGTTTAGGAACCTAAAAACTGGAGTGAAGGGTACTATCGTCGGCGAAACTATGAATTGAATTAGTTGTGGACGAGAGAAGGTCGTTGATGTGAAGAAGAAACAATGTTGGTGCCAGAACTTGGCCCTGAGGCACTCCAGCATTTATTTGGTGAAAGCTCGAAGAATGGCCGTCCACAATAACTGATATCGTCGATCAGATAGAGTACAGAGTTTAGTTGAAAGACCATAGGAGGGAAGTTTATTAAGAAGTGCGGCATGCCAGACCTGGTCAAAAGCTTTGAATATATCAAGAGCAACGATCTGGGACTCACCCACAAACTCAAGAGACTTATTCCAGCAGTGTGATACGAAGGAAAGAAGATCTGCTGTAGATCTTTTGTGGCGAAATCCATACTGCCTGTCAAATAAAATTTACATTTAATCCTGTACAACATTTACTTATACAATTTTGTTCTATTTTTGAAAATATAAGCACTTTACTCTTGGTCATTGTTTATATTTTTAGTTATAACTTGCCCTGTATGTTACCAGGTAAGTTCAAAAATTAATTTATTTGTTCCTCTTGTAGCACCTATTCTGGAAAACCCTATTAATATAGATCCTAAGGAGAAAAAGTTTTTATTTATTATTTTTGTTATCTTTCTTACAGCCCATAAAGGTTTATTTGGGGCCTAGGTAGGTACCGTGGGTGCCGGGTTCTTAGATATTTAAGCCTATTTCCTTCAACATTCTCCAAATACCAAAACGCCTAGATATTCCTTTCACGACACCTTTTAGAATAAGCATAACTAACCACCACGGACGATATACAAATAACTACTACCTATGAACCATCGCCATTTTCGTCTGGGAAGCAAACCCTACAGTTTAGTGTAAGGTTCCGAATCTACACCCAATGACACACGGTATTCACTAACATTCACACATCCAGCTATTCATCATTCTTAGCGAAACTCATCATAAGAAAGATTTGAAGTGTAGTTATTCAAATACTGAATATACTAGCAGAAAACAAGAAAGATGTTGCCTTACCCAGAAAAACGGGACATTGGGGATGTTTTGAAAATTTGGCAAACAATAGGTACTTGCTTTTGATCTAACGATCTAAATGCGCATACACACGGTCAGTCAGGCCTTCGATCCTACCTGAACTGAAAGGGAGTAGGCGAGTAAGTGCGAAGGTATGTATGCTGAAATGACGGTACACAGTGCAGCAATCTGTGGACAAAAACCTAATTTTCGGGTTTGTACCATGGGTTCTATTTTCTGTAAAAATTATACCAAATTGTCCAAATAATTATATCCCAAAATCATAGATTTGTACGAACACGCATCATTGAAATTTATCGCATTAAAGTATAGAGAAATTGTAGGTAGTATATTAACAGTTATATCAGTTGCCTAAATTGCAAGAATTTTTACTTTTACAAACATAAAAAAATATTTTTATGGGTCTTTTATGATGAAGGCGACAAATACAAGTAAATTTTTAATAAATCATAATACCTATCAATTTGTTTTCATTATTAGAAGAAATTGTTTTGTTTTGGCGTATAAAAAAGTATATTTGGAATATTTTGCTATTTTGTAGCAAATTCAATGTAGATTAAGGCTATCATAGTTAGAATTGCAAATATTTGCAACACTTCTAAAAACAGATCGTTTTTACTCTGCATGAATTACCTACGGTAACTGTTTTGAACCTTCGGTTTCGGCAATAGGGCAAGAAAACAGTTGTAATAGAGCTAATTATAAATGCTTTTACCATTCAAGATCCTGATGATCCAAAAGTAATTAGTACAACTCGTTAATTATAAAAATTATTTACAGTTTTTGTATATAGTAAGTATAAATACTACCTGAAGTCCAATTATAAATTTACACCCCCTTTACTTTTATCTCTTTTATCCTACAAATTAACAAAAATGCCAGTTTATTGGGTTAATACTGTAGTTTTCAAATTAATTTTCAAACATAGACAAAAGTATTATATTTTTAAATGCAACACCCTGTCTATTATATCAACATTATAAAGTCTTACTTGTTCGTACCTACCTTCAAGTAGGACCTAAGGCAAGTCTCATCGTGAGTATGCCTATTAAAATATTTTCAATAATGTAGCGTTGCCGCTTATAACAAAAAGTAGCATCATCTTTGATATTTCAAATGGAAGACCCTGTATATGTTAGTATTTTTCATTCCGCCATTAATTTCTGAATATTTCCGCCTGATATTATCCTATACCTATCTCTAACGGTTTTCAAGTTAATATATATTTTCCACAGTTTTTGTTTTAAAACATATCTCTAATTAAGTGACTTTTATTACTCTATCTGCACTCGTGGAAACTTGAAATTCAGGTTGTACCACCTCAAGGTCCTCTGCATTTGTTTTGTATGGAAAAATTTGTTTTGAATGATACAAGGTCACTTAAAATTCGTGATTTTACCCTTAGATATAAAAAGGTTAAAAAGTAATTTTTTTTTTAATGGAACACCTGTATATTATCAAAGAATCTGAAGGACCATTAAAAGCTTTTTTAAATGATATATCATGTTCTTATACCTAAATACTATGGTTCCGGAGATAAAAGCAAGTTTTTAAAAAATTAAAATTTAGCATAATAAGTATTTATTCTAGATAGCTATGATATGTCATGACTAAAAATAACATTTTGATTATTTGACAGTTAGTGTGTCACGACATTTTATAGCTATCTTTGATACACCCTGTTATACAGTAATATAATTCCTGAAGGGAGTCCTTCTCACCTATAAGGTAGCTACTAAGTATAAACACTTAAAAACAAAGTACAGCAGTAATCATTTTTTATTTACAAAAGTGTAAACATTTGTTAAGTCTAAAATTTTTATTTTTAGGAAAAGCTAGCTTTTTGTTATATTAAAACTTTTTACGTTTAACTGGGATAATTCAAGTAATCACATTAACACCTACAGAGGATATCTATATATACATATTTTTGTAAGAATTATATTTAAAAGGTATATGTTTATTACCTTGACATATTTTTATTTAAATAAAAAAATAAAGAAAAATTTACTGTCCTTTTCCCTCTGGGAATAGTTTAACAATTGTTTAAACTAAAAAATACTTCAAAATAGCAAATAGCTAATTAACGCTTTAAAAACTGTAATATATTTACATTAGGATAAACCACATAAATTGATAATTACACCATAGCTGGTCAAATAGCATAGTAGAGGAATGTTAATTCAAAAACACATTTTATGACAAATAGTTTTATGTCAATTTTAAAACATATTTTATCATTTCTATCATTTACAACTTTAAATTGTTTCAAAATAATACTTCGTGAAAAATCAAGATAAAAATAGAACCAAACAAGACATGTCCACACCGCATGAAAATCACTTTTTGATTAAGCACATGACAAATGCAATTTGAAATATCAATAAAATATTTAGAATGAAGCTAGCCACATAAGTTTCAAAAGAATTTTATCACTTTCACTTCTATCACTTTGTTAACTGATAAGGTCTCAAAAGAATACATCTTAACTCAGAAGAGTCCCCTAGTAATTTGTATGGTATATTATTAGTTTATATTAAAAAGCAAAGATGTCCACCTGTGATTTTTTCTCATTTATTAGAAGTTTGATATCTTATAGTTATAAAGGTATCGAGGGTATTATAAGGATAATAACACTTGAGGTCAATGGTGTGTTGTTGGGGATATACATTGACCGAAAGCATTATTATCCTTAATACCCGTGGTGCCTTCAACGTTTAATGTCCGACTAAATATTCTTTATATAAGAAAATTTGAATGAATTTTGAATGTATTAGTTTAAACCAAATCAATAGACAAATAATAATATTATTTCAAAGTCACCTAAATACGAATTAATACCCCAGGACGTTATTTTTTTTTAATAACGCCCTAGGATAATATTTCGTATTTAACTGACTTTGACATAATAATATTACTTTGTCAAATATACCAGTCGGACATTAGTATTATTATATCGATTTAACAGAACCCAACTTAATTCCACTCGATTCTTGAGGTAGAGGACTTTAGCTGATCGACGTATTTTTTTCCAGAGCCACTACGTATAAGTGTGAAAGTAAAACAGACTTTTACATTGAAAAAAAAAGCGTAAAAATATAATAATAATAAAACAGTCAAAATTTAAATCAAAGTAGACATGTCCAATTTGATTTTCGATTTTTCTCATAAAAATATTACAAAATATATCTCTTAGCCAACCAAGAGTTCTAATTTATCACAACGTTTTTTTTGTGTTTTTTCTAATATAATTGTAACTAAACATGCCCCTCTTAAAAAAAAACACTCCTCAGCTATTGTATGGTTCATACTATGACATCCCTGTTTTTCAAAACACAATTTAAACCAATATTTTAAAAAGTTCTACCTCACCACTTCAGGTTCTGGAATAAGTCTCTTCAGAATCGCTGTCACTTCCTCCGCCCTGTGATGTACTAGCTACATTGACGCCACCAATAACCTTTTTGCTTATATGGAATAACGTAGCGTTGTGCTACATACAGAGGTGGACTGTAGCCTTCAGGATATGCATGGTCTTCGAAAAGCACCTCATACTCGTCTGTATGTGTTGGGGGAGGTTTGTTAATTAGGGCTTTGTAGAAACAGGTTGTTTGCGGGAACAAAGCCATTACTGAAATACAGGTGTTATTGTTCACTTAATGTTTAACCAATTTTTGAATACAGTGCGAATTTTTTCAATGTTTAGTATAGGGATCTTAGAAACCGTTGCAGCTACTACTTAATTGTTAAATGGGGAAAAATAGTAGTTTTTAGAGCTTATTTTAAATCACTTTTTGTTTTATCGGAAAAAATTATGGCTTAGTGGATTATGAAAAACCGTTTTTCCAAACTTAACAAAATATTAGAAAAAACAATTAAACTTGTGTTTTTGAGTTACAAAGTAAAATAATTTAATATGAAATACCATGAATACCCTTTATATTTTATCACCAATGAGAGATCTATCAAAGGGTTTATAGGTGACATATTTAATATTTAATAGTTTTAAAAATAGTGTTATGCTTAGAAGTTTGATAAAACATTTTTTAAATGAAACAACCTGTACATTGTCTATAAAAAGATATTTAAAAGAGCTTTAAGAAATTACCATATTTTATTTCTTATAACTTTGAAAATATTTCCAATATATCTATGTTTAGATTTGAATGACCATATTTCCAAAACTATAAGATATAGACATACCAGTGGTGATATTTTCTTAGAACTCTTTAAAATTATGTTTTATTGGCGATAAAACATACAATGTTTCATTTAAAAATGCTAGCTTAATATTAAACTTTTGAGAATGAAATGCTACCAATTTGCCAGTTTAAAATATTTTGAATATTAATTTATAACAATTTATTAATACTTATAAAGTAATTTTTCAAGCTCAAAAAAAATTATTTATTAGATACAGAGCTGTCAACATTACTTTTCAACAGTGACTTCTTACTTTACCATTACTTTAAAGAAATTTAGAAAACGATTTTCCTATTGCAAAATGTTAAACTTTTCCGCATTACATGCTAAAAGTACACTTAGAGAAGAACTGCATTGATACAAAAAAATAATAATGTAGGCCAAATAATGTTTCTTTGCTGAACATGAAGAAGTATTTACTTGCACTAGCAGAAGCTCAAACAAGGAGAAGCCCTTTCCCGCTTTCCTGATTCCACATTTTTTCACTTAATAAAAGAAAAAGAAAAGAGGGCTTTCCTTACTTGTTGCAAAATGTACTATTACCATATTTATTCTATTGAAAGGTGACTCCGTAACTGTTCTTTATTCTTTAATGGCTTTTTAGCATTTAAAAACTCAGTAATAATAATTAAAAAATATATATATTATGCAAAATGCTATGTATATAAAAAAATAATTTTTAAAGGTCTCAGGATCAAATAATTTAAATTATAAAAATCAATTCTTGACTTAAGAAGACAGAAAATTGATTTTCTATAAAGAGTTCGCAAAAACTTGAAAAACATTATTTTTCTCCATGAGTTAACTACCTTTATTATTCATTTTTAAGCAAAAATGTCCTCAGGAAAATTTATTTAGAATAAAGTGTGTAATCAATAACAATATTAAAACAAAATTTTATTAAACTATATAATTTGGCGAAAACGCCTTGATAACATTCGTTTACAGCTGAAAACGTGTGTTGTGTAGCAATTTGGGGAAAGCAGGCGTTTAGAAAGAAAATTAAAAGAGTTTTTAGGTTATTTTATTATAAAAATTTAAAATAATCAGTTTTTTATAGCTCCAAAATCAGTTTTATGAAACTTTTTGATACTCCTGTAACCTTAATAAAGTCATTCTAAATGCTATTCTAAATAAATTTTCTAAATGATATTTTGCTTAAAAATGAAAAATAAAGGTAGCTTACTCTTGAAAATTATGTTTTTCAAGTTTTTGTGTACCCTGTATAAAAATCAACATATTCTTTTTGTGAATCATATTTTTTTACAAGCAAAAATTTTTATAAAGAATAACTTTATCCCAAAAAATAAAATTTAACGTTAACTTTGGTAGGTTTACATTTTCTGGCTAATGTAAACAATAAAAATTTCTATCGGACCTAAATTTTTGACCGTTTACATTAGCCAGAATTTCTGTCTGACATAAATATCATGCAATAAATGTCTGATGTAAATCTACCATAACGTGTTACTCTGAAAGTAATGCTTTACTGCAAAAAAGAACGATTAATAGTTACTTTTCAAAAGTAACGCCGTTACAGTTACTTTTTTGCTCAATCTAAAAAGTAACAAAGTTACTCAGTAAGCCATTACTTTTTGTAACTAGTTACTTAAAAGTGCCGTTTTTTTTTCGTTACTTGGCAGCTCAGATTAGACGTATGCAGGGTTTAATTACAGCTTCATTTACTTACCTAGTGTTCCTTGTGGAAACAAAGCCTCTGGGTTAGTTTCAGGATTAGCTCTCATTAATGTAAGTGGTATAACTCTTCTCTTGCTTAATGTATGCCTTCCTTTTTGATTTTGCTCCTTTAAAATGTCATCCACCTCATATTTTGCTGAATTTGGGTTATAACTTACTACTTCAGCTAAAATCCAGTTTTCTTCACCCTCTACTACTTTCGCCAGGGCTGCTACCATATCTCCAACCTATAATAAATAGTTAGGAATAATTTATAAAGGACTTACTACTAATACATCAGTTTTTAAAAAGTTTGCTGCCGATATAAGAGATTTACCTTAGCTACATAATTTCTGTCAGCTGGAACTGCTCCACATAATGGTGGGGCCTTTTCTCCTACTTTTCCAACAAAAGAGGTAAAGTTTGGGCAGAACTTAGCAACATTTTCATCCAGGTTCCTCTTCGTATTGATTCTTTGTTAGCAGCTGAGGTTCTAGCCTAAAAATACGAGATTAAAAAAAAATGTGTTTAAATAAAGTCGTTATTAGTGTTAAGCATTCAAAATTACTTATACCGGGTGGTGCATCGCTAGACTCGCCATACGAAATTCCATGTAAATTTTGATACCTTCAAATATGGGTTCTCCTATTGATTTTACAACAAAATTGTATTAGACCATTTTGAAGACATTTATAAGATAAGCTCACACACACTAAATTTCATTATTTTATTATAAGCCAATTAAAAGTTATTTAAGGGAAACTATTTGTAAAATTGTTGCATACCTGATACGTACCGTAATGAATCCACCAGTTATGAATAATAAATCTTGTGATTTTTAGTGTGTAAACTTATCTTATCACATGTTCAAAATTGTCTAATACAATTTCATTGTACAAATTGATCAGGAAGCCGGTATCAAAATTTACATGGGATATTTAAAAAAATATATAAAAAAATATTTTTTTTGAAATTTATTTATTTATTTCAATAGATACAAAAGTTACAGAGTTGTAGAATAAACTTTTTTTTTTTACCTAATAAATAATAATTCAATTTAATTTAAAACAGCATGACAAACATTTTTCAATATAATATTCACAGTTTATAATTAATAAATATTCAGATCCTCACAGGAATAAAAGGCCTTTTCTATTTTTTTCTTTCTTTTTTTTGTATTATTTCATCATTCTGAGGGTTTCTTAAGTAAAATATAAAATAGTAAATTAACAAAGATATTAATGCTTTAAAGAAAAAACCTAAGTATAATAAAAATTAAATTTAAAGTTGGTGTTGTGGGGGGGAGGGGTGTTGAGGCGCCATTTTAATATTTAACAAGTGTAGTGTTTTGGTATATTAGTCTCAGATGCAATCAAAATATAAAACACAAAGAATAGGAAGATCATAATATTTTAAAAGTAATTAAAAATAAATAATATGCAGCAAAAGCAAAAAGTAAGCAAAACACTTTAAAAAAATGTTTTACAGAATGAAGTATATAGTAAGTATGTAGTAAGTATATAGATTATTTTACTTGAAAGAAAACTGTAAATATATATTTTTTAAGCATTACATTAAATTTTTTATTGATATATCATATTTAAGGCATTTTTATTTACAACAAGAATTGTTAATATTATAACAATTATTTAAAAAAAAGAAATCAAAATCACCAAAAAAGTAAGCAAAACACTTAAAAAATATGTGTTACAGAATGAAGAATGTAGTAAGTATAGAGATTATTTTATTCAAAAGAAAACTATAAATATACATTCTTTAACCATTACCTTAAAGAAAATTTTTATTGATATATTTAAGGCATTTATATTTACAACAAGAATTGTTAACATTATAACAATATTTAAGAAAAAGAAATCACCCTTATTCCGACAGTTATTTCTTTTCTTACAGGTATTTCTTTTCTTATATCACACATCCCGTTAAAAGGTGTATTAACTCAAAAATTAAAAAATCTGATTATTTCAAAAACAGATCCTTTTAACACACTTTGTGTCACTGCAAAACCGTAATTAGGTAAATTAAAGCTTGCTCCTTAAAATGTCGCTACCTAAGATGGTACACTGTATAGCATAATGTATTAACGACAATTTTATTTTCCTCCTCCTGAAAATTTTTTCTATATTGTGTTAATACAGTTTTGAACGGGATGTCCAATATGTATATTTACGACAGTAAAGAATTATTTCCATTTATTTTCTTAAATTGTAACAATATTTACCTGTATCCTTCTTTCATTTTTAATATTTCTTATTTCATAAATCTTTTGTAAAGCTTTTTGAATAACTTCTCTTTCAGCTTCAGTCTGGGTCATAGCTGTTTTAATAAGTGATTTAGTTTTCTGAAAAATAAAAACAACTTATTTAAATATTACCATTTATTATTACATAAGTAAAATTGTGAAGTTTGGAATATAGTATACCAACCTGTACACTCTGTCCTTTATCATCATTACTATATCTCTGCAATGCATTTACACTCTGCTCACAAACAGTTCTTTTCTTTTCAATTTCTTGAATAATACCATGTAGTGATCTAAGTCGTTCCTGAACTTGTTGTGCAGCCACAGCATCAGCAGAAAATGGCATTTTTCTTAATTTTTCGATTCTAGATCGTTTTAAATATCTACTTAGACATATAGCAGAATACCAGGATAATATTACCAATGATGCTAAAAACTGCAACACAATAACTGTTAATAATTGCATAGCTACCTATCTTATTTTTAGGCTAAATTTTGATAAATATTCATATTTTCAAGTTAATTTCTATTGTTAACAAGGACTGCAGTAAATGTATTTTTGCACTCTAAAAACTATTCGTAAACGAAAATAGTACATTTCATTTAGTAAAACCCACTTTTTTAATTAAAAAAATAATTTAACTTACAATTGTGAACACTGTTTTTGGGGGAACTTTAATATTGATTAAATTGCAGATCATTTATTGCTTAACTATAACGGGCAGAAGAAAACGTATTTTGTTATTCCAAATCCAATTAAAAATTAATAAAAGGCTTTTATTAAGGATTTCCAAATGTTGAAAATACAGATACAAACATAAACAGATTAAATTTGGGTGAGGGGGAAGGGGATCAAAGAGGTGATGAGAGTATGTTCGAAAACACATCGCCGATCGCCTAAATGTTTAAGTGCTGCCAACATGTAATTACTGAAATAAAACCGCTTAGATCGTGGCGCTGCTATACGACAATATGCCAGCTCAGCTTCTTATCCATAGGAAAATGAAGCGAGGAGTTGCCAAGTTTTTCATAAAAGTTTGAACGATTTTCTCTAAAATTTTATGTTGATTGAATATTAGAGAAATAAAACATTTAACATAGTAAACTTTTTAATTTACATTTGACGTGTGATGTTGAAGCAGAGGCGCACTTACAGCCTTGCCGCCCGTAGGCTATTTTATTTTCGCCGCCCATTTCCTCATCTTTTCCGTCTGAAAAAGTTTACAAGAGCAAAAACAAAAAAAAAGGTCCTTACTTCCATCACTTCCATTTCTTTCGGATTGTAGGTACAAAGAATAATTCCAAATCCAACAAAATTATTCACCATGAGAAAATTTTGGAAGAGCAAAAAAAAAAAAAAAAAAGGTCCTCACTTCCATTTATTTGCCGCCCCCAAAATCCGCCGCCCTAGGCTTCAGCCTACTCAGCCTATTGACAAAGGCGCCACTGTGTTGAAGTAAGGACGATTTTCAAAGATTCTGATTCCAAATTTGATGGAACAAGTTATTTAAAATAAGCCACGATATTTTTCCCTCAATAAAAGCTACTCTTAACCGCATGCCCATATTAAATACAATATTCACTATGCTAAATACTACATATTATTAACATACTATTACTAGAACCACTAGAATTTAAAAAAAATCGCATTATTAATAATTGAGAATAAGGCATATTCATGAAAACGGGACACACACTGCATATGCTCTAAGCTAGGGGTTTTCAAACTTATTTGGACTGTGACGCCCTTGGAAGCTTTCAATTGTCTCACGACACCCTTGAACTACCGAGAAGTCGGGGGCCCAACAAAAATAAAATTGATGCCAAAAAAGGTATATTACCGTACCCATCGTTAAGGCAAATAAGTCTTAAGAAGCGAAATAGCCTTATATTTGAAGACCAAAAAAGCCTAGTGGGTAATACGGCACTGATCCTTACCTGAAATACCTACCAACAAGCAAAAAAAAGATTAGATGACCCTGGTCTTAGCTCTTCCAAAATTTTTTGTCGCTCCTCAACGCTTTTAAATTTTTGCATCCTCCTGGATGTCATCCTGCCGGCACCCATCCCATATGCTTTAGGTCTGTTCGTAGAGAAATCACAAACTAGTCCGCGCCAATCAGATTTTACAAATACGTCTGGTGACCAGCGGTGGGATTCTTAACTTCTCGATACGAGACGACTCGTTCGATATCGAGTTCTCGATATTCCTTTCGAAACCTATCGGCCTTATTTTTCATCTGTTTTTACGAAAATAATTAATAGGATAAAGACTTCTATTTAATAAGGACAGTGCCTAGTTATGGAACTCAGGAGATATCGACTCGGAATCGAGTTTCGAATAAGTTAAGAATCTCCATTCGGTAGCGACTCGATACGTTACGTCTCGAGACAGCGGTTAAGAATCCGCCTGCTCTTGGCAACCGGTCAGCTGACCAAATAATAATACCCGATTGGCGCTGACTAGTTTGTGATTTCGCCATTGCTTTTGTTGACACTCGTTCTTCAAATGGGATGGTATATTTATTGCATGATGGAATAGATCGGTGGAAAATAAACTGTTGTGACAATAGAATTCTTAACTAAATATTGTTTACGTTCTTTCAGATCCCAGCAATAAATCACACGATTTTACGCCCAGTTTTCACAATGGACAATGCTCAAAATAATCCAGTGTCCGGTTGTACTCGTACAACCAGAACTAATGGGTTTGTATTCCATGCGAAAGTGCGATATACCAAGTCAAAATGCGTGCGCATGGGGCTTAATTATTCCTTGGTTGGTTGGTTGACATGAGAACGAAAGACAACCTGACATTTACTGACAACTCGAGTGTTGGATTCTGTGTGCAGGTTAAAATTAAGTTTATATTTTTATAAGTTTCATTTCGAATATAAGCTTAACTATGTCGGAAAATAGAGAGGAAATTCTAGCAGATTTTCAGGTAAGTGGATCAAGAGCCCAATCATTCATTTTGATCCAAATAAATCTACGTTTCTTAAAAGTGTTATGGACGAGTTTTGCAATGACAAACAATATTTGCAATATTTTTTTTTACGTTTTTAGGCTTGTACGGGAGTAGAAGATGTTGCTGAGGCGATTTTTCACTTAGAGGAGACTAATTGGGATCTTTTGGTATGTATATTTAATTAATAATTATCATATACAAAAGTTAAAATTTCATGTTTGGCGCATACAAAGGACTACTTCTTATTTTTAGGTCTAGTAATGATAAGGTTTGTGCTATAGTCTGTACTAGGTACTTTTGAGGCTTAATATCTGACTTTGGAGGTAAAAATATTAAATTTTACTTAAGTTGTTAGTAGCAAATTTATATGATGACATTTATTCATTGTTTTGACATCAGTCTGCTTTTAACTTTCTGCCTATGTTAGGCCTAAATATGTATCTAAAGTCACAGGGTTTTTAGCGACCTGAAAAACATGAAGAAACCTAAAAAAAGCCAGAAAATATGTTTTAAGTCAGGGGTAAAGTCGGGAAAATGCTAAACATACACCGAAAGCCAGGAAATTTTAAATGATAAACTGGATAATTATTTCTCCGATTTGCCACAAAAAGGCATTATTATTTTTATTTATTTTACATGTTTATTGATTCACAATAATTGGTATTATAATATAATAGATTTTTGGGTTACTCTAGAAATGTCTAGAATTTATGAAAATGCTCGTATAGCAAAATATGCTTATAAAATAAAAATACTGAAGTCATAACTGCATATGCGCTAATTTTTTTCTGTTCTGATAATATTTTTTTATTAAAAAAAATCTAAAAGTCAGAAAAAATAGTGCAAATTTGCTAAAAATTCTGAGTCATAATTTATTTAAAAGTATAATACTTTTATTTGAAAGGTAAGGACTGTCTGGCCTGGTAGGTAGGTACAAAGGGTCACTTTTATTATATTTTCAATTAAAAAATAATTACAAGATTATAATTATGTAGGTAGATATTGACCCTATTTAATTACTGTTTACCTAACTTAAGACCTTTGTCAGCTATTTCAAGAGGTCGAAAATATAAAGTGTATAAAAGCAATGGTAATAAATTATTTTGCTATTGGTTATGGTTTTTTGATAAAATTAAGGTTATTGTTAAAAAAAAAGATATTTTTTCAATTAAGTAAAAAAATTATTTTTATTATAAAAGCATTAAAAAGAATTACCCTATAATTTCCCTTATTTTTATTTCTTAGCAAAAAAATATTATTATTATATACCGGAAGATACAAAATGACGAAAATTATGTTTTGGGAAATTTAAAAAAAAACGGTTAATGAATATTTTTTTAAATACTTAATATTTAAATAGCATGAAAAGGTAATAAAACTTTTAATTTTTGTTGAATAAATCGTTACTTTTTGTGTTACTACTTACATACACTATCTTTACTAGATATTGTATGCATATAAAAAGTAAAATCCATTATTTATTTAAAAAAAAACATTTATTTTAGTTTATACCTATTTTTCCCAAGTAATGATAAGCGGTAAAAAAATATATAGGACTTTTTTAATTACGTTTTTATATTATTATATAAATATGTTTTTTTTTTATTTTTGTCATTTTTTTAAAATAGTATTTTTGCGATTTTCATTATTTTCAAGCACCCTGTATATCATAGGTAAAGTTTTATTACAGCTTTTCAGACAAAGCAATTTTTTTTAATAGTAAGTTTTTTCAATATATTAAAAATAAGAATTTTACAGGTATAGTTAAGTCCATCTGTGGACACACTGTATATTAATATTAATTTTTTCTACAATATTGTCTTTAAATAAAACTAAGTGTAATATGAGGGGCTTAGTTTCAAAGTGTACCTTCTCCAAAATTAGAATTTCATGTTATACCTAATAAAAATGAACAAAAATTTAGACATTGAATGTAAATAATCCTTTTTTAACTTTAAACACTCTGTCATCGATGTAGTCATGGCCTAAAAAGTGATTTATTTAAATCCAGCACAGAAAAATCAAACTTTTGGGACATTTATTTGACTGTTGTATTAAAAAAGTCTAAACACTTTGAAATCAGGCCCCTCCTATAATTTTAATCAAAAAAAAAAACATATATATATATAAATATATTAGCGGAGACAACATGCCTACAAAGTCACAGAAGAAATATATATATATATATATATATATATATATATATATATATATATATATATATATATATATATATATATATATATATATATATATATATATATATATATATATATATATATATTTTTAATATTTGTCAAGTGTTTTATCAACCTAGCAACCTAACTAAATATTTATGTTTGCTTAAAAGTAAATAGTTGAGATGTTGGTTTCAATCAAAGTGTCCATACGCTGACCCCAACTTTAATTGTATCTTTATTTCCTATTAAATAAATTATTTATAGCCCCCATAACTCACAACTTTTTTACAATTTTTTTGTTATTCTATCAGTTGAGTTTTTTTTTAGGTTTTACTTCTTCTCTAGTCACTAGCCATTATCAACCAAGTAGGTAACTGTTGTCTTTTTATAAGAATTATTTAATTACTTCTTGGTACTTTTAAACTCTATCAGTCTTTAATATTTAAAAGAATAACTAAAGCAACACTAGCAACCATACAGATATGTTTACATAACCTTGGCTCTCTAACATTAAAGCTATCCACGTTGAATTTTTTATCTAGTATATAACGTTCTGAAAATAGCAAACTGAGTGGCTTACCAGTGACGAAAATTTGAAGCTCTTGAACTGCTATGAAAGTTATTCACTGGAACGCATCCCTTGACAAAGAATGAAAGCTGGTGCATGAGGGGCAAGAGGAAAGAAAACGGTGTAGTTAAGGTGCATAACACTTTTGGTCACTGGTACGCCATTAAGTAGAACGAAGTGCTCCCGAGCTACTCGGGAGCGCTCTATTTGCGTCACTGAAAAGCTACTCTGGATTACAACTTTGCCTCGAACTTTGCTCTCACTATTGTAAACACTTTCTGCATACACTTCATGCTAGCTTGATATGTTTTAACTGGCTTTCAGTGTGTTGAATACTAGCAAGGAATGCCTGTATATATACATTCCGGATAAGATAATGAATTGCTGTCGTTTTCTTGTTGCTTTAGACCATCTCCTTTCCACACATTGACAAAAATTTGAACATTTTGGAACGAGAGCATTGTGGATTTAAATATAAAGAAATCCTTAAACAGTTTATACAGGATGTTTCTTAATTGCGGTAAGTAAATCTAATGGCGTATTCCTGACCTATTTTTATGAAAAAAGTTCTTATTAACATGGGTACTCAAATTTTTCATTCTCAAGATACAGGGTGTTAAACTTTTCAAAATACTTTAAATTTTCTAAAACACTTTTTTTTAGTAGCATTTGTTACACTAGGTATAAATGTTATTTAATTAAGCATTTGTTCTTGCTATTTCATAATTTCTAATAAGAAGTTATAACACTTAGTTTTTAAAAGAAAAAAATTCCCCAATGTTTCTTGTATGGTTTAGTATTATGCAGTTTAGCGATTTTTTTGTGAAAAACTAAGCAAGCTACTTTAGAAATGAAGAACACAAAAAGTTGTATTTATAGGTGTTTCATCCGGAAAAAATATAAAAGTTACAAAAAGTTAGTGGCGTACATTTTTTGTCAATAATTTTAGCCAAGATGCGTCCCACGCCGCCACTGGTTTCACAAATTAATATTAGTTTAGAGCTAAATTAACTTCCCATTTTAACAAGCAGCCTAGCCAAATTTTATTAAAATCGGATTAGGCATATTTAGTTAAGTAAGCTAAAAATCCTGTATCTTAGAAACAAAGCATTTTCGGATATACGTTTATAAGAACTTTTTTTTCATAAAATTGGCTCAGGAATATACCCTTGGATTTTCTAACCCAATTTTATCATTTTATTAAAAATAAATAAAGCAATATTCAATTTAAAAATACAAACAGTTCTCTTAAATGTTGTTGCTTTCGCAAGGAACAAAGACAACATACAAAATTGTTCTTTTTAACACGCTTTTATTAACTTGGGTTGTAACTATCTATCTATCAATCTATCTATCTGGCTGCCTATGTAACGGAATCTTTGAGCCCTAATTTTAAACAACTTCCAGCTATTCGATTTCTTTGAAACTTTGCACACGTATTAAGGACCCATGACAATGCAATAATCTGCAAACGGTATCCCGTTACTCCTGATTGGGACAGTCAGGATAAAAAAATTCCATTATATTATAAAAACAACACCTAGGTTGCCATCTGTTGGCAACATTTCGTAGCTTTTACTATTAAATGAAGAAGAAATTTTTAGTCAGTTGCAATATGTTGGCAACGGTCCAAACATTGCCTGGATTGCCATCTGTTGGCAAAATTTCAAACTTTGCTATTTAATGAAGAAGAAATTTTTAGTGTGTTGCAATCTGTTGGAAAAAATTTTTAAAATTTATGAGTAACTCTTGTTTATTAAAAAAAAATTCGCCATTTTGTCAAGAGTAGCAAAAACTAAAAACGAAAAATAATTAACAGTTTAAAAAAACTAAAAAAACACGCTTTTATATGCAACCGAACTAAAATTAGAAAATAATTTTCATTAAAAAAAATATTGTCATTTCATAGTAAAAAGCGTGGGGTGATAAATATATTAAATGTTATAATTATTATATTTGCAAATATATGATGGAAAAGTTATGAAAAAATAGTAAAATGCACCCCACACGCTTTTACTATGAAATGACAATATTTTTAATGAAAAATTATTTTCTAATTTTTAGTTCAGTTGCATATAAGCGTGTTTTTAGTTTTTTAAACTATTAATTATTTATAAGTTATATCTTGAAATCAATAATATTACCATACTAATCTAATTTGTAAAATTGCAATAAAGAAATCAGAAGAAAAGGATTATAAAAAAAATATTTTTGTATACTATTTTATATTATCTAAATTAAAGATAAGACGTAAAAAAAACACTTTAAAATTTTAAATGGTAAAAATATTGGATTTGATCTACCATCGTGCCCAAAGAAAAACTGGGACATTAAAATTCAAGTAGGGAAGTGTCTCCTTGTATATAAGAAATCGCATTCCTTATACAGTAAAATTAAACAATTTTCGATGCACGTCATTAATTAGCTGTACTTAACGTTCAAGTACATAAAATTACCAAAATAAAATTCCGGCAAAAATTATTAAAATTTGGCCTTTTAATTAGTGTACTGATCATATATTGACGTCGTTATTTAACGCATCCAATTTAAAAAATGTTTCCTTCAGTTAACACCGAAAAAACATAATTTAATTCAAATTTTATTATCGTCAGGTTGGTCGAATTGCGTATTATCTTGCGACGTTGCCTTTCCTCGTTCGATTTTCTACTCAAATGTTCTGTCGCTTTGTTGTTGTGGTTTCGTGTATTATTTTTATTTTTTCTGTAATTTTGATCAGTATTAACTGATAAAAAAAACGTCTTATTTAACTTCGCGAATGATCAAATTATCGTTTAAATTTTTCATGACCTACTTTGTATTGTAGTTAAAATACCCTTTTATATTAAACTCGATAATAAACTTGTTTGTAACAAAATATAATCAAACATTTTTAATGTGTTTCATATAAAAGTAATTTAATTACGGCATTGTAAATTTGTCGGACCCTTTTTTTGCATCTACTGATTTTATTATGATGTCACATATTGGTATGGCAAAATATTAGCAATTATTGTATTTTTCATCACTAATAAATAAAAAAGAAAACAATTACTGAGTTGCTTTATTCAATGTTAATTGCAAATTGTTAGCAATATGCTATTTTCATTAATTTGCAATAATTAAAAAAAAAAAAAGAATAACCGATTTTTTGTACTATCATTATAAGCTGGCAACCATGTCGCCATTTACGTCACTCAAGGGGTATAACGTGCATTGGAAATTGTTTTGATTTTACTTTATTTAGAATTTTTTGACATGGCTGTCACAAAATTACAAGGCTTTAACAACATCCAGACTTAATATTTTGGTAGACTAGGAGATAAAACTAGATTTTATTGTCCCAGTGTTTTTGGGCACAATGGTACTTCAAGAGATAAAAACCTAATAGAGCATTTTTTCTAACCATACCTTAAACCATAGATAGAAACTAAAAACCTCGTTACTTTTTTTTATGGTAGCATGGGATGCTATATTTATTTTTGACACCATGGTTTCATCAGTGGGCGTCCTTTATATATATATATTTTTTAATGAGGTTTTATTGCATTTTTAATAGATCTTTAAGACCTTAAAATATTAAGAAAAAGCTGAAAAGAGTGCTATAAGAGAAAGTAGTTAAAAAAAACAACAAAAAAAAGTTTTTTTCCAAATGTGTGACATTTAGCTTAACGTCTGCAAACCCCTTTTAAAAATCCATACTACACAATATACCAAAACCTTATTCCTAAACAGAGAAACAATCATAACACCCCAATATTGAAGAAGTCTTCTTAAGAATGCAAGTGTTGGTAAATACAAGGTGGCGCAAAGTTTTCACTAGATTTTCTTAAACAATAAAGTTATATATAAATTTAAAAAATCTATTCTGTTTGTTGATTACGTTTATTTAGCCCTTTTTATTTTTTACATTAAATCGCGAAGATAATATTGATCAAGCGCTAGCCGCCGCCAGAGTAAAAGAATATTCCGGCTTGTTTTACAACATTTTCCATGATTGATCTTAAAAATTCTGTAATTAAATTCATCACTTGTTGTCGGAGGATCTCCTTTAAAGCCACTAGGGGTTATGGCTTTGGAACACCCATTACAATAAAAATTCCATAAGAAAGAAAACTGGAACAGTTAAAATAAGCAAAAATTAAATATTAAGCGATCGGGAAACGTTTGACTTAGAATGATCACTGTCGCTCATACCACAGCACCGTGCCGTGTTAAATTTTTTCACGGTAATATCTTCAAGTCTTATATCAAAATTAGTTGCAAAGACAGTCTACTGATGCCTAGTTGCATCGCCCTTCTTCTGGTTAACGAAGGCGATGGGTATTGCAAAGCTTCAAAATATTCGTCTTGTTGGTAAAAAAATATTTGGGTATAAAAATTGGAGATGTTTTATTTTGACCCTGACACAAGCAAATGTCTGCTTTTGCATCTTAATAAACTGCGATCGGTTTTTGCATTTATATAATATTAATATCACCATTTAAGAAAATACTAATAGGTGGGTTGTTTAATAAAACAAAAATGTTAATCATAATACTTTTATTAAGTAAAGAAATAAAACTAAACTTTTAAATTATTATCTTTTGTATCTGATAAAGCCATTATACTATCTTCTTCATTATATTCAGGGTGTTCTTCGTCCTGATTTGTTCTTTACTAGCCGGACTTGGCTCAACTGTAATATTGTTTGTTATTCATGATTTATTCCCAAAAAACTTTTTAGTTTATTATTTACATTACAATTTAAATGTTTTAAAATAACTTAAGTACTATCACTAATTAAATTTAATTTTGTTTTAACCTCGATGGCATGGCAGCAAAATGTTAATCGTAATACTTTTATTATGTAAAGAAATAAAAGCTAAACTCTTAAATTATTATCTTTTTGCATCAGATAAAGCCATTATACTCTCTTCTTCATTATATTTAGGGTGTTCTTCGTCCTGATTTGTTTTAAGTTTTGTTTCAGTGAGTGCATGTAGGAAATTCAGAAGCCGCGGCCAAGGGTACAAAAAAGCCTTAAAAATAAGCATACCTGTTTTAATTAACATTTTTTCTTTTCCATTTTTGCTTTTAACCACTCTTTTCCAGCCTTTACTAGCCAGTTTGGCTCAATTGTAATATTCCTTTTATTCAAAAATTCAAAATTCAAAATTATTTATTGATGTCAACATACACATACCAATGTATTTACACAAGTCAGCAATGTTAAAAAAAAAAAAATAGTTATAAAACCTTATCCTATACATATTAAAAGAGAAATAAATAACAAACGTTATTTTAAACAAACAATATTAAAATACTTATACTAATTCAAAGAATACTTACACAATACAACAGTTTAAAATATAAAAACACGAAAACAATTTCTAATCTAAAGCTAAAATTATACGCAAGGTATTCCTGTATTGAATAAAAACTGTTTTCAGTCATATATTTGCCTAATTGTGGTAACAATAAATAAAATAATTTTTTTCAGACAAGATTCTAATATTTCTGGCAATACATTAAAAAATGTATTGCCCAATATCCCGGTCCAGTTTGACACCTTCAGACGCCAGTATGCCGGTATCATGTTTTGTTTATGCCTGGTGTCATAACCATGCATCTCCTCATGACTTGTGTAGAGTTTGATATTTCCTTTTCTTTAAAACGAAGATTTTCCAAAATGTACCGTTATTCATGATTTATTCCCATAAAACTTTTAGTTTATTCTTAACATTACAATTTTAATAACGGCCTTAAATATTAGATTATGCACTTATATATCGCGGGTGTCCTGGCAATACCTCCCAAGTAATTTTGTACATCTTTTATGGGAGTAAGTTGGTTTCATTAAATATTATAATATTTTTTTGGCTGTTTTTACAACCATGTTAGCTATACCATTTATAGAAATAGGAATTATTACTATTAGGTGTATTTTTATGCCACAAATTAAATCTGTTAAAATGTAAAATTTTTGGTTAGAATAGCAGAGAGGACAGGACAGGAGGCAAGTGACCCGCAATATAATATTAATAAATCCAAAAGACCTTGATAAACATGTTTTAATTTGTATTTTAATTCACAATTTTTAGAGAGCAGTTAGCAGAGTTATGCCCCCGGATACACAAGCTTTCCACGTTCGGCACGACCCAGATGTTATGATAGTCGAAAATGACACTGACATGCCTCCGGCAGTACGTCTGCCACCTGCGTCCACTGCTAAGTCCCTAGACGTTATGGAAGTAGGAAACAGTATTGGTCATCCACCATCAAAAAACGAGAGTTCTCTTCAAGTTCTTCACTTGAAAACAATTTTGGTGCATCAACGTCAAGTGGGCCTGCGAGTGCTTCTACAGGACCTAAAATACTAACTTTTAATATAAAGTATTGTGATAGAGTTATTAAAGTTAGGCTGCCAGACAGTGCGAATTTAAGTAAGTTGAGCATTTAACTTTCAATTGGTTTAAATTTTACAGGCCATGTCGAACATACAAAATTATTTTATTCCATATACAGGATGTCCCAACTCTAGTTATACACGAAATAACTTCGCCCCTGTACAAGATACAAAAATAATCTTAAAATAAAACATTTTTATTTGGATACACTATTTTTATCGACAGTACTAATTAATATACAAGGTTACCCTAAAACATAATTTTTATTGTCAAGTAGGTTTTTCTAAATGGAACACCCTATATATTTAAACAAATTTTAACTCTGTATTTAATTCTACATCATAAATATATAACATACTATAGGTCAATTATTGCTGGTTTTTGAGGTATCAGCAGTATGCTAATATACTGATTAACAATTGTGAAAAGTGAAGAAATAAAATATTAATTTAATTCTAAGTAACTATTTTTAAATAATTGTGCTATTGTCAGAGTGACAAATAATATAATAATGTTAATTTAATTACCTTTCATTTAAGTATGTAGTCAGCAATTTAGTTTATTTTATATACATATTTACTAACTTAACCTAAAAACCAGCCATAATTGATGTATTGCTGTTTTTTTTAATGCAATTAAGTAAATATTTTCTAAAATAAACTAAATTGTTGACATACCTATTAGTGGTTCTTACAATGGAAGGTAATTAATTACATGTTATTATATTATTTCTCACTCTGACAGTGGCAAAATTATTTAAAAAATAATTACATGACCAAAATATTATTTTATTTCTTCACTTTTATTCATAAATAAGTTTAGGGCATACTGCTGATATCTCAAAAAGCAGCAATAATTGTGGGTTATGCATTTGCATTGATGTAGAATTTATTATATATTAAAATTTGTTAAAATATACAGGGTGTTCCATTTAAAGAAAACCCACTTGAAAAAGATTTTTTGAGACTTCTTGTATATTAATTAGTACTGACAATAAAAAGAATGTATCCAAATAAACATTGTTTTATTTTAAGTTTTTTTGTATCTTGTACAGGGGAAGTTATTTCGTGTATAAATAGAGTTAGGACACCCTGTATACAAAAAATTATAGGGACTTATTATTTTCATGTGTTCTATATAAGTCTGGGCGATTGCCCACATATTCTGGAACATAATGTGTGCTTTGCTTTTAAACGGCAGCTTTATTAGACTAATAATTATTAGGACATGCTCAGTAAAGTGTCTATTCCTCTAGGTAGTTAGCTAATAAATAAATGGACATACACATAGTAAGGCATATTTTCAAGCCTACCTGTAGAGGCAAGTCTATTGTTTGCGAACGAACATACTGTCAGTTCAGTATTCGCTATTAGTGTAACTGCAGCGCCAGACAAAATATGAACTATGGTGGTCTGTCAGTATGTTTTTATACCTATGTCAATACAAAGAAACAGAAATATAAATAAATATCTAATATAAATAATAGTAAAAAAGTACAAAATTACAAATAATATTTACCTGTAGGATAGCCTTCAGCAAAATTATTGATCCCTTATTATCTCTTTTAGACTTAAAGTAGGAAATGTTTCCAACAAGAATACGAGCTTGCGAATTTAAACGTTTTTTCCGTGCTTTTCAAGGTTTTATTAAATAACATTAATGAATCGCAAAAAAATAAGTTTTTATAGAATTGTTCTTAAGATAAAAAATAAAACAAATATTTTTGTGTGTACTTGATTACATATTCAGTAATAGTAGCCCATCGTAACGCCGAAAATAACCACTCCGAACGCGTAGTCGATTTAATTTCCCTACCATGACTTTACTCAGAGCGAATACACACAATCGCACTTATTGGCAAGCTCGCTTTTGTTTCAGGTAGGCCCAAAGGCATGACTGATCGTGTGTCTATCCATTAACAATAGTTAAAATCGGTATTGCCAAAAATGTCGGTATTTTTATTAAGCAGAATTAAATGTGGCTTAAATATACATGTGGTCCAAATTAAACTGGCACACTTTTTAACCAACAATAACTTTACTTGTTGCGCCCATCTTTTAAATTTTTAAAGGGCTAATGGGTAGATGACTCTTTAGGTTTGCCAATTTTGGTCAAACCGATTTGGAGATTTTCCAAAATACTGTATTTAACCTCGTTGGAAAAGAAATCGGATTTAGCTACAATTGAGCTTATACGTTTTTCTTGTAGATAAACTTTGGAAAATGTTTCAGTAAAAGCAAATCTGTCAACAATTTAAGGATTCAGGAATTATGATTATTTGTGATATTAGATGGGCCCAATAAAACATGCACTTTTCTCAGTTTTAACAGGAAACTTGTTTTTTATTGTGCTTTAAAAATTGAAAACGTTCGGTTACCATGGTCCTTGAGTTGTATGCTGACACAACTTAACAGTAAATTAATTAAAATTAAACATATTAACCGAATTGTAGATAAATTTGATTTCTTTTGCAACGAAGTTAAATGCATCATTTTTGAAAAAGTCCCGTAAGTCCGGTCCCGTCTAAATCTATTGATCAAAATTGGCAAACCTAGAGAAAACATCTACTTATTAATCTTTTAAAAATACTAGGCACAACCATAGGCGCAACAGATAAAAAGTTATTAGTAGTTAAAAAGTGTGGAAGTTTAATTTGGTTCACACTGTACATATGCTTTTAGGTGATTTAAAACAAAGAATCACAAATGAAGTAAACATAGCACCATGCAGGCAAACTTTATCAAGTTGGGCTCGAATGCAAAATTACGAAAAGACACCATTCTCAAAGTTAATGTTACCACAAGAAAACGACCTTGTATTAACTGTTAAGTCACTGAGTGATGGGGCAGCTGCAGAAGATGAGTAAGTTAAAAAAAAAAATGTTTATGAAATATTGTTACTAATGTTAATCATAATATTTTTTTAATATTTTCCAAATTCAAAGATCTCAAATTATTACTCTTTTAATATACCGGGTGATAGAGGATGTTGTTACCCACCAAAAGCCTAAATTGACATTTTTTTATTGTCATAACCTCAAAAACACTTCCGGTTTAACCGAAAGTTCCATAAATACCATACATATCCTTTCTAATTTTAAATGTAAGTGTCCTTGTTTTTTTCTATATTTGCATTCTCTATAAAAGTCTCTTTTCAGTGATTTATCATACAGGGTTTCTTTTTAAAAGGGGGTCAGAAATTACTTTTATTGAAAATAAAGTACCAACATGATTTCTGTTTTAATTTTTGGGCTATTTTACTTTCAGAGGCAATGATATATTCCATTTCCTCTAATAAATCACTTACTTAATTTCAGTTGTTAATGTAATTAAAAAAAAATCAACAATTTTTCAATACTTAAAATGCAAACAGCCCTATTTAATTTTTTATTTTAAATCTACATCAATATCCTTTTCTTATAACATAGTACAACAGATTGTTTATTTTCAAGATGGCAACCATAGATTATTTATTTATGAATTTTGTGATGTGGATGTCTTAAGTAAATGGTGTGTCGTCGCTATTTAATTTAAATTATTAATATGTTGTGCTATGTCATTAGAAAAGGATTTTGGGATGAAATTTAAAAATGAAATAGTGGTGTTTTCATGTAAAGTTTCTCTCATTAATTACACTACAACATGTAAAGAATATATCACCGCGTGTGAAATAACATAAATCTTGTTTTTTATTTTTTACAACCTACCTTGCAAAAAAAAATCAAAACAGAAATAATGGAGGTATTTCTTTTTTTTTAAGGTAATCTCTAGCCGTCATTCTGAAATGAAACACCCTGTATACCATATCATTACAAAGAGATTTTTACAGTGAATACAAATTTCAAAAAAAATAGGCAGTTAAACCGGAAGTGATTTTGAGGTCGTGATAATGAAAAACAAAAAGTATGCATTTTGTGATACTGTAAATTTTTAATTAGTTTTTTTTTAACTAAAAAATTTGGCCCTAACATTCTGTGTCACCTGGTAGAGGTAAAATGCATAAAATAAACAATCTTTCACAAAATAATAATAAGAATAATTAAAGTAAGATAGTCAATTAAAATCAAATAAACGTAAGTCCAAATGTTTACAAATTATACTTTTTAGAAGCGAGGTAACCCAGAAATTAAATGGAACTTACACCCTTCATGTCAAATTTGAAAACAAAACATATGACCTAAAATACCAGGGCATCAAAACGATTCTTCAAGTAAAAACGGATGTATATACTCTTACCAACATACCAGTAAGACATCAAATATGGAGCGGCTGGCCGCCAAATATAGACGATAATACGATGCTTGGATTGTCGGGAATTAGGTATAAAAGCAATTATTAATTATAATCTTTTCAGTCACTTTAAGGACGTTCCCAAGAAGTAGTGCGACCATTAAAGTCTCTAGAGCCGTCGACACATCTTTAGTTAGTTATAATTTTTCTCTTCTCCTAATTGTAGAGCATATTTTGTTTTGAAAAGTTTTGAGGCTATATTTACTTTTCAAATAATTTACAAATATTAAATTTGTGATTGCAAAGTGGAAGATTTGTTAGAAAAAGAGCAAGTAATAAAATAATAAAGCTGTAAAGACTGTGTGTCTGATGCTAAAAAACACCTAATTAAAAATATTGAAAAATCTATAAGGGGTGAAGCTCTTGATGAAAATAGGATATCTTATATTATTCTTATATATTATATACTATTAAAGTAATATTTTTTAATATCTACACATTTTTTATGTTTTAAAAATTATTGATAATAAATAACAATTTATTTCTTTTTGTCCTAAATATTACTTATATTACCTGTTTATTTACACCAACTCTTATTATTTAATATACGGCGTGTTTACTTAGGTTCGCACCATATAAAATTCTTTTTAATATTAATTTTACAAAAAACACAATTTAGAAAGTTCTGCATGGTCTAAAATCCAAAATGCAATCATCGGATTTTTTTTCGTGGTTTACGAGGTATCTAAAAATACATGAGCTTTGTAGAAGAGTAATATACCGTTAAGTCTGACAATATCGAAAATTAGTATAAAAAAGTTTGGAATTGAAAATATTTTTCAAATATGCAAACTTGAGTATGTTTAAGGAAACTTTTTTTTTTATGTGACAATAGCGAAAATTTAAGTTTGTACATAGTGCACACTTATTATGAAATGTAAAGTGTAAAGAAAACTTAAGAACTGTCAAAACAGTAGAAAATCACGGAAATGCTTGTTATGACAGAAAAAATTAAAAACAAAAATATCTTAAAATAAAAATAGGTTTGCATATATAAAAATTGTCGATATTTAAAAAAACAATAGTACTTCCCTCTTGAGCAAAATTCACATTTTTGAGATACCTCGTATACGAGTACCGCTCATATGTGTTTTTTTAAAGAAAAACGTTTGTTATATCCTTGAATATTGATCCTTAGTTTTTGGTGAAAATGGTTAGGAAAGTTAGAATGATATTTAATTAAACGTTCCTCAAAAAATCGAAAGATAAGTGTTTTTTTTTAAAGAAACATCCTTAAAAGGTTCTTAAGCAATTACAGCAATAACAAGGCAAGACCGATACGTCCCGTCATTCTTTCTCTAATCTATCTGAGTGAGTCTTCTACACGTTTTAGACCGTTTCCTTTTCATGCATTGGCTTGAACCTTGTGAAGTTGCTAAAAGGGTATACAAAGTAAAACAAACTAAGACATACATTTGATAAAGCCAACCTAACTAAACTATTTCTTTAAATTGAGGGGGCTAGTTTCAAAGTGTACAATCTCCAAAATTAGATTTTCATGTTATATCGAATAAAAAATTAACAAAGAACCCATACATCGAATGTAATGCATTAAGTTTGGATGTAGTCGTGGACTAAAAAGTGGTTTATTTAAATTCAGCGCTGCAAAATAAAACTTTTGACACATTTTCTCACTGTTGTAAAGAAAAGTATAACTGTAGATTGTACACTTTGATACTAGGCCCCTCAATTAGCAAATGAATATTGAAATAAGTCATATTTTAAATAATATACTTTTTAAAAGTGAATATGTTGTGCTTTTGGTGTTTAATTTAATTTGTTTACCTAAAATAATGATGAATTAAAATGAGAAAATCGTATGGAATACAAAAATAAATATATTAATAGTGCTGAGTTAATAAACACACAACTTAATATTATGCAATTAACAAAGTAGCTATAGTAGAAATAACATTACCCCAGCGGAAACTTTTTTCTTTTTCTAACATAACCAAACAAGTTGAAACAAAAAATCACTAGAAAAAAGTGCCGTCGTACCTTGCAGATTCAAAATAAGTTAACGTCAAAATAATTTTTGCTGAAGAATACTGTTAAAACGAGAATAGCCGCCATAAAGCAATAAGGAAAGCATCTGAGTCTTAAAAATTGAAGGAAGTAGGTACAATATATAATTTAGAAAGTCCGTCCAAAGCTTCGGAAGCAAATTATAACAATAATGTGACCCAAAAATCAGCAGTAGTTAATATTAAAATTGAACCCCGAATACCTAATCACATCGCGATACATTTATAAACTTTAGAAAGAAAATAAACATGTTATCACCTATAAAATTTTACTTAAATTAAAAGATTAATTTTCCGAAATTTCTTATGGAGCAGCAGAATATAGGTTATAAGCAAAGTTGTTTTTTTATTAATATAACAAAGTAAAGCAAATAAAATGGGATAAAAGAGTTTGGCAAAATGAATTTAAATGAACACAGTTCAAGTAGTCGGGCAATTTGTTATTATTTATACGGGAACAACGGGTTTATTAAAAATACCACTTTAACTTTCTAGCTTTAGAAATCAAAAAATATATTTTATTTATTTATAGCGTGTTGCGGTTTAGTTAAATACAATAAATAAATAGTCTTTCTCCTTCTATGTAGGAAAAACACATTACTGATCTAAAAAGGCAAATTTAAACTTATTTCAAACGTCAGAATACACCAAAACAAACCCTTTGTGTATAAAAATGACGTTTAAAGATATTTTAGATTATAAATATGTCAATTTTGAAGTATTTTAGGTTATAAAATTAAAATTTTACGAATTCTAATACACCTACGTTTAGTATCTAGAAATCTTGATTCCCATTTGTTTATTCCGCTGGGGTAAAATTTGTACTTTAACTTGTTATTTTAGTTTTCCCGAACATGAAGTAACAGTCCGCAAAAACCCTCAAGTTAAAGAGAGGGAAAAAGGTCGATGCCCCAAATTGTACAGATTGACAGTGATGATGATGAATTTGAAGATGCCTCCGAAAGTTTTAATGTAGATGATGAATACTTTGTCGATAATGATAGTTCAGCAAGCAAACAGGAACCTTTAAGTAAGTTTCAAGGCATTAACTAAGTATGAATGGTATCCTATTCTTTAAATATACAGGTTGTCCAAAAACTTTACCGATAAACTTTAGGTAGTCATTCTCCTTTGAAAATAAGAAAAAAATTTATATGTCTTAAACGTCATAGTTTTCAAACTACAGAAGGTCAGAATTTTAAGCAAATATATCTGTTTTTTAAATAACTTTTTTCCAATTCAGATTTTTTGAAAAATTTAGAAGATATTTTTAAAGTATTTAAAAATGTAAAAAAATAATAAATAATAGTAATCTTTTATTATATATTGATTTCTTTATAATGAAATATTAGCGAGATGTCCATGCTGAGGTTTCTATTTCAGAATAATGAAGTGGCGTGCTATTTTTTTATTGGTAGAGTAGAGTGGTAAAAAAATTAAGATTTTTCCTTGTACGTAAAAATGTCTTTTAATGTATAGGAAACATTTCCCAAATTTCTTCAAAGTATCTAGATTAATATAGTAATTATAAAAACATTTATCTCTTTAAAATTTTAACAGCCTGTAATTCAAAAAGTAAGACGTTTAAGTCAAAAATGTATATAAAGTTTTTTATTATTTTTCATTGCAGAATCAACTTTAAAAGTATGTCGGTAGGTTTACTGGACACCCTATATATTATGTAAGCTTTGTTAGTCCTATTAGTATTAAACAGATGTGGTGTTGTAGATGGTTTCCTATCCTGCAATTAAATTTTCTGTCAAAGCCAAAAACCCAAACTACAATATATTTAAGTTGTTTTAAAACTTATACTTATTAGTTAGGTTTTCAAGGAACAATTTTAATTTCAGTCCCAGAAGATGTGGAAGATGAACTCATTGGCACAATAACGTTTAACGAGCGTTTCACAGCCCGATACGGCCCTATTCATCCGGCTTTTTACCAAGGACCATTAGAAGATGCACTGAAAGAAGCTTGTTATAAACCCGCAAAAGACGTAAGTTTTTTGTATGTAAATAAAATGTACATACTTACACTATTTTTTTAAAAGTTTTCTAAAAGACAGACAAAGCCTTTAAAAAGTTGCTCTTTGTTTAACTCGAAAAATCTAACTGTTTAGACATAAATAATCCTTAAAAATTACGTCCTAAATTTGTAATATTTCTTTTTATTTTCCTATTTATTTATGTCTTTAATAAGACAATAAATCATTCTTTATAAATAACTACTAGATTAAAGGCATCCAATTTTAACAAGTCTGTTAACACTTAAATATGGCCTTTAAAATACATAGATTCGTTTGAGAAATGAATAAAGTAACTTTTGTTTCAGAGAAAAATTTTGGCTATATACCTTCACCACGATGCCAGCGTTTTAACAAACGTTTTCTGCACGCAGCTCTTAGGTTTCGAAAGCATAATGCAGATAATAGAAAAAAACTTCATCCTTTGGGGCTGGGACATAACCTTTGAAAGTAACAGGCAAAAGTTCCACACAGCCTTAGCAAATTGTCTTGGGCCCATGGCTCCCTTAAGTTTAAGAAATATTCCTGTAGATAGGCTACCTACACTAGTACTTATAATGAAAATAAGGTCCGCGACTGAAGTTTTTAATGTGATTAATGGTAAGTTATGGTAAAAAACAATGGTATTCAGGATCTGCCATAAGATACATCTTACACCATAATATCTTTGTAATATTCTAAAACTATAACTGTTTTTCTAAATGTCTATCACATCACCATAGTTTTTTTAAAAATATTGTTTATTTTTCAAAGTCATAATTTTTAAGACAGTAATAGTTGCTCGACAGTCACCAACTTTTACTAAACAAAATTATGCTAAAAAATGTCTTAAAAGTTACTTTACTAAATGTTTTATTCCTATTTAGGTAACGTAGGAGTCAACGAATTATTATCGACCTTAATAGAATGTGTAGAAGTATATAGTGAGCACCAGAGTGTGGAAATCAAAGAAGAAGCCGAACGGGCTGAACGAGAGTTAGTCAAATGGGAACAGGATCAAGCTTATCGTGAAAGTTTGGAAGCTGACAGGTATGAACTTATTATTAACATCCCAATAACTTTGGGTAGAAGTCCCGTTTTGTAATTAAAGACCACATCCTCTTCATTAATTGGGTCTTTTATTATGCCATTTTTAAAATACAATATTCATTGTTTCGTAAAAACTTTCCAACACTTTCAGAAAAAAATCTGACTCTCTGATAATACACT
Organism: Listronotus bonariensis; assembly: GCA_014170235.1. Classification (NCBI taxonomy): domain Eukaryota; kingdom Metazoa; phylum Arthropoda; class Insecta; order Coleoptera; family Curculionidae; genus Listronotus; species Listronotus bonariensis. The sequence continues at coordinate 85,624 of JACEGR010000323.1, read as the reverse complement.
ATTAGGATTTCTATATTAACAACGTTTTTACTACCTGAGACACAAAGTCGAAAACAGAAATGGTTTGCCAACTATGTTCTTATGTCATGACATTGTCATCCACTCTTGCAATAAATGTCATATTATTGATAATGTACAGGGTGGCTCGAATTCGACGCTCATCATTGGGATTTCGGAAACCGTAAGAGATACAGGATCGGTTAAATGGAGGCAAAGTTGCGCAATTTGATGCTCAATAAAATGCCGTTTTGCGTTTTAAAAATTCCGAGTACTTCCGAAGATATTCGAAAAAAACCGGAATTTTCAATTTTGGTTTCTATTGTTTCCTGGCTATATTTGTTAAGATAACTCAAAATGAAAAACACGTTTTCATGGCCACTTTTTCTGCTCTATAATTCAGTGTGATTAAATATTGAGTCTGACGTTTCGGCTTCGGGCGACCATCATCAACTTAATTTTTTTAAATACGGACCTGATATTTTTTCAATTTAATTAAATCCTTTCATCACTCTTAAAACACTATATATCGCCACTTTGATATTGTCCGACGTTTCGTACAGACAATTCCATCACCAGAATATTGCATATTTATTTAACCATAATACGGCCCTGAACTACATTTTTAGGTAAAATGGTAAAAAAAAGAATAAACTTATTACATATTCATAATGTTTTATTGCTCATTGATATCTAACAGCGGAAATTACTTTATTACCAGAAACTAACCAGCAGGTACGAATTCAAGGGAGAACTTCATTTAATGTATGGATTGGTATGTGGAGGAACAAAATTATTGGACCTTTCGTTTACGAAGGGACCTTAACTTCCAAACGATATCTAAATTTGATTAGGAATGATGTCTTAGACGCCCTAGATAATCAACCTTTGGCAGTATTTCAAGCAATATAGTGGCAGCAAGACGGAGCTCCTGCCCACAATGGAAGGAAAGTAGCTCAATTCCTTTACCATATATTTCCTAATAAATGGTTTTGCAAGATGGCCCGCTAGGAGCCCAGATCTTAGTCCCCTAGATTATTTCCTTTGGGATATCTTAAGAACCGTTTATTTAAAAATGCACCTCACGACCTTTAAGTACTACGACAAAATTTGATAAGGGAAGTCGCTGCCATTCCTGCGAGAACAATTAATCGAGCTGTATTAATAATACAAAGCAAAGCAAGAAAATGCATCGAGACGGAAGGTTATCTCTTTGAACACTTTTAATAGTGATTAAATTATGTTTTTTTTTTTAATATGGGCATCAAGATCAAGTATTACAAATTGTTTATGTAAGCTGATTTGTTGTCTACCTTTTTGTATCTTATGTCTAATATTCATGAAATTTTCGGTTAATAAAGTAATATCCGCTGTTAGATATCAATGAGTTGCAATAAAAAGATTACGAATATGTAATAAGTTTATTCTTTTTTTTACCTTCTTACCTAAAAATGTAGTTCAGGGCCGTATTATGGTTAAATAAATATGCAATATTCTGGTGATGGAATTTTTTGTACGAAACGTCGAAAAATATCAAAGTGGCGATATATAGTGTTTGAAGAGTGATGAAAGGATTTACTTAAATTGAAAAAAATATCAGGTCCGTATTTAAAAAAATTAAGTTGATGATGGTCGCCAGAAGCCGAAACGTCAGATTCAATATTTAATCACACTGAATTATAGAGCAGAAAAAGTTGCCATGAAAACGTGTTTTCCATTTTAAGTTATCTTAACAAATATAGCCAGGAAACAATAGAAACCAAAATTGAAAATTCCGGTTTTTTTCGAATATCTTCGGAAGTACTCGGAATTTTTTAAAAAGCAAATCAACATTTTATTGAGCATCAAATTGCGCAACTTTGCCTCCATTTAACCGATCCTGTATCTCTTACGGTTTCCGAAATCCCAATGATGAGCGTCGAATTCGAGCCACCCTGTACAGGAACTTTTAAAACCTTGAAACCAACAAAATGTCTATACCTCATCTATAGATTGTTTCAGAGGTGGTGAATGTTTCGTCACATTACCTGACGTCCAGTGGCGTTGCCTGACCAAAATTAGGCGTAGACAAAGTTGTATCCGCGAGGCCCCTTTGGACGACAATGATCATGACGAAAAATTATTGAGGACCAAAAAAAGGGCCTCACCCATTTGTTTTATACTTTTTATCCGTACTACAGTTTTCCGGGGCCCCTGATTTACAATTACGGGCCGGAACTTTTTATGTAGACGCAACGATCTATTCACATGTGTGAATTGATCGTTGGTAGACGTTACCATTTTTATTAAACTACTTTATTTAGTTAAAAAAAAACTTATGGGAATTAAAATATTTTTAACTTACCTTAAATAACGCACTCACGGGTAATACAGTTTACCTTCTTTTTCTCCATTTGAGAATATTTTACCATCTTTCAAAATAAGAACTTGTTTGGCTTCTGTATATCGTTGCAGCATATTTTATTATAACGACCTATATTAAAAATATAGCACTTTACAGTAATCGTATATTAAATTAAAATCATAAAACAACACTTACATTGCACGAATAATTTGCATTCATAAAGTTGCAGGTAGCATAGGTTCACAGCAGAGCAAAATAGGTCTGAATAGTCGGTTAGTTCGAAACATAGGTACTAAACACTTATAATTTTTCTATTTAGTTAACTTTTACATAAAAATTAATAAAAATACTTAAATTGTCTAAAATATCGAATAATGATTATGATAGTTGTTGACATTTGATTGATTACTAACGATTTATCTCAGACTTACGTCAGTGACGTAATTTTTTTGCCTCTCCTGGTTTAGACCGTTTAAAAAGAGAACAAAGTATGACAAAACATTAACCATCTCTGGAACAATCCATACATGCTCTTCATTTTAATATAAAGGAACTAAAATTATTTAAAACTTTTAAACAGCATATTCTTAGGTTAAAAAACAATTAAACAATTTATTTTACATAATTTTAATAACAATATTTAATTTTTTTAGAGCCAAAGAAGAAGCGCGACAAAGACAAGAAAGAGAACAACAGGAAACCAAAAGAAGAATAGAAAACGAACAAGCCGAATCAGCTGCTAAAAAAGAAGCACACAGAAAAGAAGTTGAAGCGAGGTTACCAAATAGAGCCTCCGGCTGGACAAGGAGAACAGACCAAAATTAGGTTTAGGCTACCAAAAGGTGTTAATATTGAAAGAAGGTTTACTGCAGATACACCTCTTAGGGTAGGTTTTTTTTTCTTATGTGTAGGGATTGGGCGAAATAACTTTAAGTGTAATAGTTTTATGTTAATGAAAGGTTTAGATACCAAGGGTTAATGGTCATTTGTTTTTTATCATAAGTACTTCAGTCTCAAATTATTTAAACAATAATTAAACGTAATGTCATGTGGGATTTGACTTAAAGAAAATGCAATGAAACAAATTATTTTAGTTTCGTTGTTTATTTTACAATGTACTCATCTACATTATTATAATAACTATGAATATTACATAAAAAAAAATAGAAGAGAACAAACAATATTTATTGCCGAGAACCAACTCTAGAATTCAGAATTTTTTTAAATACAATAAAAAACCATTTAACCACAGATTTTTACTTTAAAGCTACGTCCAGAATTGTACTACATCGCAAACCAGGTTGAAAACAGAAATCTTTGCACCATTTATCGTCAGTGTAATTCGCAAAGTGCTTAACTCCAGATAATCCAGATTATCATAAGAAAACTGCAACTCCTTTTAATTGTATTAGATATCAAAATTTAATTAATTTAACTTAATTTGCTGCTATTTTGGATTAGCTACTCATACTAAGTGTTGTTCTTTGGTTTCTCAACTAATTTTTTTCTTGTTCACAGGTTTTACTTGACTTTTTAATCGTACAAGGATACCCAAATGATGAATATAAAGTTATATCAAGTTGGCCTCGAAGAGATGTAAGTAAAATAATTTAATTAACTTATATTAAATTTTATTTAAAATTGTTTTCCCTTATTATTATTTCAATTTGTGGAACCTTTGAGACATAAATGTATACCATAATTTTGGGAGTAGACTTTAAAAAAAAAACTTAAAAATATCGAACTGTTAAGGAAGCAATAACACTTGGGTAAATTTTGTACCATAATATAAACACCGATTGATACATCAATTAAAAGTAAACTCACAAGCCTTAAGGGGGAAATAGGTTAAGAACAGGTTTTTTAAATGATTTTCATAAAAAAAATTCATATAAAGGTATTGCATATAATTTATTTATACCTATATTCAAAAAATTATTGTTAAATTATTAAAATATTTTCTTCATAAACATAAAAGATGTCAGCTTCTGTCAATGAAATGACAGATGACAATGACTGAAACAATGATATTACTTACGGGTTTTGGTTCAAATAGAGCGTAATTATATAAAGAAATATCTGCCAATTCTTAGAATGATTGGTCAAAAACCTTTTAAGCTAGATTGTACGCAAATTCAAAAAAGTCATTTGGAGAAAAACGCGTTTACTTAAACTCTCTTGTAACACCGAAACAAATTAAAATTTCCTTTAAAACGTTGGTAACACATTCTTCTGTAGTTATTCTAACAATTTACGAAATTAAAAAAAAAAGAACAAATTTTTGAACCATCTGAACCTATTTTTCCCTTAATGTGAGTCTTACTTTTCGTCTTTTGGACTATGCCTATGCTAAAGTATAGAATAGTATGATACATGCTCCTAACACTATTTTTTTATTTTGCAGTTAACATCACTGGATGAAAGTCAAACATTAAAGGATCTAAAGCTGTGTCCACAAGAAACTGTGATATTAGAAGAACGTTAATTTGTCACATTCCCTTAGTAGGGGTTGAATTTTGATAACAGCATTTAAACAGTTATTAAAAAAAAACAAATGTATAGTTAGTTAATATATTTTTAATTTAATGTAGTCTGTCTTACTCCATTAATTAAGTTAATTTAAGTATACTTACATGATTTGATGTAAATTTTGTGTTTTATTTGAGTACCTCTACTGATGTCTGTCTCTTCTTTTGTAATAAATTTATTTTCATTGTACATTACGCACCTTTCATATTATAGGGCACAATTAAAAAATTTTGTGAAATTGATATTAAATATCGGGTCGCGTTACTCGGAAATAAGATAGAGACACAATTATGTTTGTGCGCCCCATGAGTGGCTCTGTCTCTTTCTGTCAAGGGCATCATGCAAAGTAATTGTTTTTGTGCCTATATATCACAAAAACTCAATTTCACAAAATTTTTAATTGTGCCCCTATAATATGAAAGGTGCGATTATTACGCAAAAAAATTAAAGCACACAGCGACCAAATTTAAACATTATGCTTACATGCATTGGCCTATTCGGGTGTGGGGCAGCTTACTCCACTCTCCCCCAAACTAACATCCTGGCTTCGTCAATGCTAGAAGCCAAAAAATTTACAATTTTACAAAAAAATCGGTAATTGTCTAGAAACTGTCCGCAACTCCGATTTTGATCAAATTTGTTATACGGGGTTTTTGGGGCACTAATCACGACTTTTTAGTAGGAAACGTTTAGTTTCGAGATATGCATCATCAAAGTTGGTATTTCGAACTAGCCTTATTTTCACCATATTCCCCCTTCTTTTTGCACACAATTCTTGATTTAAAGCTAAAGTGGCCCACATCATTTGATTTTCAACTTTTAAAACCCCGTTTTTCTATGTATTTTACACCTTTTATCAAATAAATTGGGAAGGGTTTCTCTAAAAAACTAATTTCTCTGTGAATAAGGTGCTTTGAAATAAATGAAATAGGCGCGAAAAGGACGGAATGACCTTATTTTTTTTTTCGTTACACTTCAAAGAATTTTTTCGTGCAAAATAGGCGCTCCTGGGAATTCTAGCCTAGGACGCCTCATACAGTTAATACGGCCCTGTATATATATAAGTATATATATATATATATATATATATATATATATATATATATATATATATATATATATATACAAGGGTGTTATTTAATAAGTGTCCGATATTTCAGAGAGTGATTTTTTCAAATATTTTTTAAGGTAAAAAGTTCCTATGAACGTGTGGTCTAAGATGCTTCGCTTTCAAGATACAGGGTGTCAAAGTTTTATTTTTATTTATGTTTTTCTGCATAATTTCCTAAATAATGCCGATTTCGGAACGAAAATTGGTACCTGGGGGTTTTTGACATGAGAAATTTGAATTTGTTCTTAATTTAGCTCTTACTTGTAGAGGGCGCTAGCCACATGTATATTCTCACTTTCAAAGGCTCATGACTTTTTGTACAACCCTGTATTTACATTTTGTTAAAAGAAATGGATTCCTTAGTCATTTTTACGTAAAAAGATACTCTTATTAGATGACGCTAGGAGCAACCGTTTCCGAAATATTTTAGTTTAAAATAATCGATGCATACGCTTAGTAATAAATATGCTAAGTAAAGACCGCCGAAAATGACGGTTTTATCAAGTAGCCGGTATATATATATATATATATATATATATATATATATATATATATATATATATATATATATATATATATATATATATACAGGGTGTTCATTTAAAAACTTTCCACTCAAGTTATCTTCGAAACGAGACAGATTTGAGAAAATCGCCGAAACACGTCAAGATATTTATTGAGGGGGAACGTTTTTACAAAAAATTGGACGGCGCCCCTTTAACCCCTTAACCACCAGGGCCACCACCCCAAAATTCTTAAATGAGAAGGCGGGTCGAGTGATACATCATTTTAAAGCTCCTGACGAGTACTTTATAACCCTAGAATATGAAGTCAATATCTTCACCTATTACAAAATGGCGGTACTTTAAAAATTACCTAAATACCTGATTTGGATGGTCATATTTCAGAAACTAATAAAGTTAGATGTACTTAATGTGGTATTTTCTTAAAGGCTCATTTAAAGATCTTTTATCAGGTTGAATGTAATGCTGCGTCTAGATTAGCAACAATTCGCCGCGCCAAATAGCGCGCCACATAGCCCAATAGCGCGGACGTGGAAGTGGCCGGAATTCACGTCGATTGAAGGGCTTGGGGAATGATTCCGCAGAAATTTAAAGCTTGTCGGTTTTTGCATAAAAGGAACGCGCAAATAGGTTGATTTCTTTGGACGGATGTTTGGCAAATTGTTCTAGTTTGGACGCAGCTCAAGTAAGCGTCTTAAGGCTACAAATAAAACTACCAAATTTGATTAAAATTTTACAAGATATATTAAAAATATTTTAAAAAAACATTTTTTAAGTGTAGCACCGTGTATCTGTGAAACTAATAAAGTTAGATGTACTTAATGTGGTATTTTCTTAAAGCTCATTTAAAGATCTTTTTAATGGTAAAATAATATACAGGGTTCTTAAATAAAAAAATATGTACTTTTTCTTCTACCCTGTATATTACTACCAGTATCACCATTAAAAGACCTTTAAAAGAGCTTTAAGAAAACACCACATTAGGTACATCTAACTTCATTAGTTTCGGAAATATGGCCATCCAAATCAGGTATTTAGGTAATTTTTAAAGTACCGCCATTTTGTAATAGGTGAAAATATTGACTTCATATTCTAGGGTTATAAAGTACTCGTCAGGAGCTTTAAAATGATGTATCACTCGACCCGCCTTCTCATTTAAGAACTTGGGGTGGTGGCCCTGGTGGTTAAGGGGGCTAAAGGAGCCGTCCAATTTTTTGTAAAAAACGTTCCCCCAATAAATATCTTGACGTGTTTCGGCGATTTTCTCAAATCTGTCTCGTTTCGAAGATAACTTGAGTGGAAAGTTTTTAAATGAACACCCTGTATATATATGTCTTTTTCTTCTAGTTTTGGCAATATATGGCTATCCTAATCTAAAAAATAAATAGATATAATATCCATCTTACCTACGGCACTTAGCTAATAAGCTCTTTAATGGTAATACAGTGTTTCATTTAAAAAATACTAGTTTACTATCAAAGTCGATGATAACCATATTTCTGAAACTATTAAAATTTGGATTTTTTAAAGCTCCGTGACAAATTTTTAAATGGTGAAAAATTAATCTTAAAGAGAGTTAAAAATGCTACTATTATAGTTTAGTGTGGTTTGCCAATTTAAACAATAATTTTGTCTTTTATTTAAGTAATTACAAAGTTATTAATAATGGACCCTTATACCAAGACTTTGAAAGAGCACTTGCCCCTATTCTCTGCCCCAGGGCCGTACTAACTGTTTGAGGGCACCTAGGCTAGACTTTTTGGGGACGCATATTTTATAAAAAATAGGGAAACATTTTTGAAAAGCAAAAAAAAGGTCTTTTCACCTATTTTCATTCCATCTTATCCAGAAATTAAATTAAAGATTAAAAAACAGGTGTTTCCCTCTCTAGCCCCTATTTTATCCCACCCCGGCCTAAACCTTTTTAAAATCTCCATTGTCTGGTGCCTATATTTTCACGGCGCCCTAGGCTGTAGCGCTGTAGCCTAGAGTACGGCACTGCACTGCCCCAGTCAAAACACGCAGAGTGGGAGAAATATACCGTGCACGCTAAGGCTGCTTCTAATAGGTTTATGTTTCAAGATTACCTCTCTATTTTTATTTACAGAGTTGCCACACTTGAAAGACTAACCAGAAATAACCGAAAAATAGTATTTCGCTTAAATTAGACTAAGATAAATGTCAAAGATTTCCTGTGTCAGATTTTTAGCTGTCACCGTACCGTTGTCACCTTTGTTGTTGATTTTCAAAAGTGGCAAAAGTGGTTTAAGTGAGTTTGATAGATTTTAATCTAGTTCTGGGAAGAACTTGAGGTGTGTATCGATAAGTACTTATAATTTATCTTATATATACAATAATCTCATTGATATTAAAAAACGGTATTCTCTTTAAAGGCACATACGCCGAAATTGACTCAAAGGTATTTTTCTTGAACACTAGAACGAAACATGGCTGATGATAACAGAGCCGATCCACCCCCTCTTTTGAAGATGTTAATGTTAATATTAACAGTGAAGATAAGGAAGATGACCTTTTTGTATCGGCTAGACAGGTAAAAATACCTAAATTTAATAAAAAAATTAGTTTACTTAGCCCAGATTCAAGTAGTACCATACCTTAGCTGTTTCCATATATGTTATCATATTTAGTTTAGTGATTAAAACCCATCATTTATAATTTTTTACGCCCATTTGCCTTTAGTACAATTTAAGTGTTTCATTTTTGTAGACAAATCTTTGGGTAATGTTCCTACGAGACATAATTAAAAGTATTTTTTTAAATAATTCAAAGTCCTATTAATTACCTTCAGATCATTTTTAGAATAACTTCTTAACATATTTCTTTAAATATTGATATTCTACCTACTAGAGTCAAATGAGAGTAAAATTAAATGGGAATTATTTGGCCTTAATACTTGTGAAAGGAAATATTTTTAGGTTTTAATGAGATAAAATATTTGCAATTTCATTTTATTTCGTTAGTTTCTAGTTGTAGTTTTTGTGTAGGTTTAAAAATATATTTTGTTTAGGATCCAATAGAAGAGAGTACTATTAAAATTACCAATGGAACCAGTGAAGCTGATATTTCAAAATTAACAATTTCTGAACCCAAAGCTGAAATGGAGACAGTCCCCATAAATAATGATCCTGTTCTTGATCCCATTGAAAGGGTAAGAAAAATAATTTGCAAAAACACTGATTATGAATTAAAAATTATAGTTTAAGGCCGAGTTTATAAATCAGAATTTAATTTAAGTAATAGTAATAACATTAGTATTAGTATTAACCTAAAATAAATTTAGCAATTTTCATGATGATGTTTAGCTTCATTTTAAAAAATAAGTAATCAAACTTAAATAAAAAGAAGTTACATTTTAGTATTAAGTTTTGAAGTTTAGAGAGTTTCAAGGTCGTTTCTTACGACTAAAAAAATTAAATTTTGATTTATAAACACTTCAATTTTAATGTATGTTTTTGAGTCATGTGACTAATGCTAATACTAATATTGAAATTAAATTTTGATTTATAAAAATAACTGAAAATTTTACTTAAACTGGTTGTTTTGTAAAAAGAAAATATAGGTTACATAGCTTATTCAACTTTTCAAAGAAAAACTTAAATACAAACTTTAAATTTGAAAAGTATTAAAAGATTAATTTGTTTCCTAAGTATTATTAATTTTTAAAACCAAATGTACAGATTTTATTTACTGACACTCACTAAAAACTAGACTAACCACAAATTCTGCTCTTTTTTTCTACCACTTTGTTATCTAATAATAAGTAGGTAGACAAAACAGGTGATACAAAAATTGATTGATTGATTAACTGCATATTACAATTTCTAAAATTATAATAACATAGTTGCATATATTGCATATCGCTCATCTAGAAAAGAAGTAACACAACTCAAAAAATGCAAAATTTTAGTGTATGTTGTTAAATTGGCTCTAAAAATCGTTACTTGCTACTTACTCAGTTAGAACACAGTTACTTATCTGTTTATAATTTACAAAGTTTTAAATTTGACTGTTTGAAAATAAGTGCTTAATTATGATCTAAAAAAAAATAATGTTTTTTTTCTAAAGAAAGTTATTTTATGAGTTGCGACACTTTTCTTCTGGACGAAAGATATGGTGTAGGATTATAACAAGCATTTTAAGATATATTAGCAGGAGAAACAACAGGTAAATTAAGACAGCCAAAACTTAAAATATATTTAGTATTTTTAGGACATCTAAAACCACAAACATAAAATATTAAAAGATTGAATATTATTGGTGTTTAATTGGTATAATCTAGTTTATAAACATACATTTATAGGTTGAGGCAGAGGGTGGCGATAAATTTATTGAAATAAGCATAGGAGAATCCCAAAAAGTTGGTGAAGGTATGGGAGCATATGTCGCCTACAGAGTGACAACCAGAACAAACATGCCAATTTTCAAAAGAAGGGAGTTTGCAGTAACCAGACGGTTCAGTGATTTTCTGGGCCTTCATGACAAACTAACAGAAAAATATTTGAAGGTTGGTAGAATTATACCACCAGCTCCTGAAAAGAGTGTGATAGGTAAGAGAAATCAATATTTTCCATTTTTCCAAAATAAATTTGTACTGGGTGACTTTTTTTAATTGAATTATGTTGTTTTCTACTTACACTTTATAAATCATTTAGTTATTTCTTATTTCTTTATTTTATCAGGTATGACCAAAATTAAAATGGGTAGCAGCACTGATAATAATCAAAGTAATGGTAGTGACTTTGTTGAAAGAAGAAGAGCAGCTTTGGAAAGATACTTGCGCAGAACATCGCAACATCCAGTTCTGATCCTCGATCCTGATTTTAGAGAATTTTTAGAATATGGTAAGTGGCAAAATTTTAACTTACTAATCTTTTTATTAGTTACTTATTACTCTTATTACTCATACCTAATTCTTTATGTGAAATATTGAGATTGTGTCACTCCATTGTAAATCCTGACTTATTAAAATGTTTACTTTGTTTGCTGAAATAAAGATGCATATTTAGATCTTCATGTGTCTTAGACCCTCTACTAACTTGCCTTGACTTTTTAAATATTTTTGATTATTATAATAAATTTAATAACACTGTTAACTAATGATGAATCACAGCACTTGCTAAATCAAAAGATTTAGAACAACTTGAACAGAAAAGTGTAAATGTGCAATATGAAATCCAGAATTGGTTTCTATCAAATGGTCCGAGTATAAATAAAACTAAAACTCAGACATTGGACTTTTCTCTTAGATCACTGGAGATAGTATCTGGATTTGTCAAGTTTCTGGGAATATATCTGGGCCCATATTCTTGAGTTTTAGGGAGTAGAAATTTTGAGAGAAAGTGGGAGTGGCCAAGAAACCCTGTATTCTTGAAGCCAATTCTATCAAGAAGTGATAAAAATCAATTTCCTTTGGGAACAATTCATTTCTCTTGGTAATGACTGAGAGAAAGTAAAAAAATGAGTAGAAAATAGGTTTACATAACCTATAAACTTAAGCGTTTGGCGTTGACTATCGTGTGGAGATTTGTATTAATACATTTTTACATAAATTATCTTTATTTTTTTATTTTGATTGTAAAAAATAAATAGTATTTACATTAATCACTAAATATATTGGAACGACATTATTAATGAAAAAATGTAGAGGAGGCAGTTGATAAGTGGTAGATTGGGAGAAATATTCTTATTCAAAGTTTACAGTTGCAGTTTCAGACCAAAAATTTGTAAAAATGTTTAGATTGGGCAAAAATTTGGTTTACGAATTGGTACGGGTACTGACTCCTTTCATACAAGAACCACAACCACGAGCTTCGGCACTTTCAATAACTACTAATGTAAGCAGATATTTACTTTTTACCAAGAAAACAATAGTGTGGTTGTGTGTTTATTGTCATAAATACTTTTAGAAACCTAATAAAAAAATATTAAATCTATAATCTCTGGTACATTTGGGGATGTTCTTGAACTACACCAGGTTGGGGCCATCTTACAGGCTTGTTGAGCAAGTACATTTTTATTATTCGTAGCCTTAAGACTATTGTTACTGGGGAAGTCTTAATGAGGGCCCTCTGTGGTCACTTCCACTCCCACCTTCATATGTGATATGGTGTTGAGAACATTTGCCGCATTTGGCTAAGGTTTTCACCGTACAAAGGCGCTGCATAAGAATAATGTAAGAAAAGTTTCATCTCTCTTGACATTATGATGTTGCCATCAATTTACATACTGTCATGTCCGAGGTCATGTCTAATGCATATAAAAAATATCACAGCTAAGTAATTTCATAACTGTGAATACCACAGTTATAGCACAAGATCAAAAAATTGTTTTGCCTTTAGCTACAACAGAGTTGCTAGAGCCAGGGATGGTAGAAACCACCATAGTTTAAAAATGTTTAATGTTCTACCTGATTCAATTAAACATTTTAGTATTAAGTCATTTAAATATAAATTTAAAAATATGTAAAAAAGGCATTCTATAGCGCTAATGAATATTTTGATGATAATTTCGAAGACTTAAAATAGCATATCTAATATCATAATGCTATAGGCTTGATCTTAATGTTGTTTCTTCTTCAACTAATGTATGCAGATTCAAATGTATTGTGTTAGTTTCTATATCTTTCAGTCTGTAATGTTTAGATTTGTAGAATATTGCATTCAGGAGTACCCAGCCGCTAAGTAAGCGAACTGTTAAAACTGTCAAAATAAAGCCATGCTATTGGTTTAATTTGACAGTTTTGACACTCCGCTTACCTAGCGGCTAAGCCGCTGAGTACTCCTGAAAGCGCCCTATTGTTCATGTTCTTTTTAGTGTATAATGACTACTGTTTTTAACTGATACTTTTAAATGGTAATTTGATGTACTACGCTTTTTTTTACTTTTTATTTTTTAATTAATATTGTGCATTTAGCTATAGTTTTATTAAATATTGACTTGTGAAAATACTAAATAGTATGTACATTTATAAATAAATATTATTATTATTATTATTATTAAAATAAGATTTTAGTTTGTGTACAAACAGTAACTTTATTTTTATGTCTGTTGAAGTCAGGTTTAATTTGATTAACTCTTTTTAGATGTGGAATTGCCTAAAGCTACAAGTACATCAGCCCTTAGTAGTGCTGGAGTAATGAGACTATTTAATAAAGTAGGAGAAACCGTAAATAAAATTACTTATAAAATGGATGAAACAGATCCTGTAAGTACTTATCTCAGTTTTTTGTTTATTATTTAAAAATGCATACTAAACAGAAGTTAAATGTTAAGTAGTATACCTTTAAATTATGCATAATATTATTCACTGCAGAACTTTTAATTGGAATAATATAGCTGGAAAAAGACTATTTCTTAAAAATTAAGTAGTTTAATGGTTTTTATTTAATAAGTTCTTTACAGAAGATATTGTTTTAGAAAGTATATGAAGAATATCTTAAAAGCCATTATTACTCTTTATAACATAATCAAATCAATAATTTTATTTTATTAAATTAAGTTATACGAAGGTGTTTCCTAACTACCTTATGAAAAATAGGGTAATTTCTTTTTATAAAAAAACGCTCCTATGAACATATGTATGTCCAGACTTGCTTTATTTCTGAAATCTCTATCTAGGTTAAAATTTTAAAAATAAAAGTTTTAGTTTCTTGTATTTTCTTGGTATTTGGCTTCGTTTTCAAGAAATAATATTAAAACCACTTTAATTTCTTTTAAAAATTACCCATAGACATGATATAAAAACGAAAATAAAAATGAAACAAATATTTACTTTAAAATAAATAAGCAGTCATGCATTTTATCAAAAAACATCATATATTCCTTTTTAACTAAGGTCAAAATTGTTTATTTTTTAATTTTGGATTACTCTTTATGCTGTTTTTGCATCTGTTGCGTCCAATATTGCTTAATCTGGAAAAAATATAAAAACTTTATAAGATGTTAGTGACATTCTTGCTGTGGTGCCCACTGAGTTGTTACTAAAACCAATAACCATATTCTAGGCAAAGCTTTAGAAGCGCCTTATTACATTAAATAAGTGTACAAAATTTTATCTAAATCGGTTGGCGGGTTTTTAAGATCCTTAAAAAATAGCGACTGTATCTCATAAATGACGCAAGTCGTCTGGGCATGTATTTATGGGAACTTTTTTTATAAAAATACATAACAAATTAAGTTTCGTACCGTTGTTACGAAACACCCTGTCAGGACCATTCCTAGGCTATCTGGCGCCGTGGTGCAAAAATTATTTGCCGCCCTTGGAACAAAAATCAATTTGGGGTTTAAATAATGTTAAAGAGCAAAAAAAGGTCCTTACCTCAATTTCTTAAATTTTTCTACATTATACTCTTTACTTCTCTACACTTCTTTCCCCTATTTTTGTCCTCACTTCTCAATTGCTTTTTTCCGATTTTCAAAAACTGTCATTCCTCCTGCCGTCCGCCCTTTCTTTCAAACTTTCCGCCATTTATTTCACATTTTTCTGCCTCTACAGCATTGCGCCCTGGTCAGGGTTGGCAAAATAAAAAAGCCACCTAAAAAAGCCACTGTCTTTTTGTGGGAAAAAAACACTATAATTTTAAACAAAAAGCCACCACACAAAAATCCATACAAAAGTCCAATAAACAAACTATTTTTAACAGAAAAACATAATTTATTAAAAACATAAAAATAAAACAGTACTTATTCTAGAATACTGAAATAACATAGATAATGATAATACCCAATAACTTTACAAGTTTGGGAACTCTCTCTGTTTTTTAAGTCATTCCAGACAAATCTATAAGTATTAAATGTTGTCTACAAAAAGCAAATGTTGCAGGACTCCTATGGAGATGTAAAAATCTGTCATTTTAATTAAATTAATATCTTTTTTTATTAAATAATTACATTTAGATTTGACAGTTTGCCACAACTTACTTTATGCTGGAATACTGTCTAATACAGAACTTTCAAACAATGATTTTAGAATACAGTTAACAGTGTCTTTTATTCGTAACAGCAGGTAATTTTGTATGAAATCAGTAGATCATTTCAAAAGACATTTTTTTGTCTGCCGCCAATTTACTAATTTGCCGATTTGATATTAAAATTTAAGGTGAGGACGGTCAAAAATTCAGAAATACACTAAAATCCTTCAAAAACACAAAAAGCCAAAAATCCAGCCACCACTACACAAAGAGCCGGTTATTTGCCAACCCTGGCCCTGGTGCCTTGCACCACTTGCACCACCCGCTAGGCACGGCCCTGCACCCTGTATATTAGCACCATATACCCTTAAGACTGGGATACCTTTACTTGTTGTGACTTTTAAAAAATTAATCCAGCATCCAAAATGAATTCAAAACAATTTTTTTAAGTGGTTTGAAGAAAAACTAGCCCACGTCGAGGCGTTAGAAACCCAACTTCGAAAACTTCATGCCAATGTAGAAGCTATGGTCACCTATAGAAAGGAATTAGCTAATCTGACGAATGGAGTGTCTAGATCTGCTGCTATGTTAAGCTCTTGTGAGGACCATAATTCTTTGTCCAGGGCTCTTGCACAGTTGGCTGACACAGAAGAAAAGGTAAGCAATAGGACTATCTTTGGGTATCTTAGACCAATAAAGACGGAATTTATAAAAAAGGTTGTTTTTAATAAATTTTGTTTTTTCCCCTAGTTAGAAAAGTATTTTAAAGGTAACACTTACTACCTTTGCATGATCATTTTTTTAAAACATTTAAATAAAGTTTTTTTAGTTCTGTCCATCAACCAAGTTAGTGCAGCATTTAAAACTTTAAACGCGTTTATCTCAAAACTGAATTCAAACAAATTTTTTTCGAGCCAATACATGGCGAAAATTTAACTAAAACATGTGTTTTTTGTTCAGTCTGTAAAAAGTTCAAATTTTATTATTTTTTTTTCCTTCGTCCAACAACGAGATTTATCCATCTAACAAAATATTTTTGTTTTTTTAATTTTGGATGAAACCATGAGTTATGCTCTCCACAGCAAAATAATTTTTTTTTAGACGCCAAGGAAGATAAAGGTACCAACGGCTGACTTTTCGGAATTGTTTAAAAAAAATTCACAAAAATAATGTTTTAATATGTATCTTTGATATGCTAAATTGTTTAAATAAAATATGTATATGTATGTCTATAGAATCAGCTACATAGGATAACACAGACAATTTGAGGAAATGAACCAGTCTAACGTGAATACCCGCATATAAACATTTCGCATTGGATGACGATTAGTCATCTTTTTTTGTTACTTTACTGGCCGATATCCTAATACCTACTTGCTTAACGAATATATTAAAAAAATTATAAAAATATCCTTTTTTTGAATCTCTAAAACCAACCTAACCCGTTAAATAAACTATTGAAAAGTTTGGACATGGTAGAATAAATTTTAGTATTTTTTAACAACTACATAACTTTGACATTCATTATTTGTAATTTATCGAAAGAAGGTATAATAAAGTGATCCACAAAACACAAATCCTTTTCTAAACTAAAAGTAAACAACTAAATTATTAAAAAGTACACATTTTATTATCAGTATAACCTTTTATTTATTATTTTTAGTCAAAACAAATAAAGCTAGATGGCTTGCAAAAAAATAGTTTTGGCTTTGCCATATGGCAATGTGAAGCTTAGATGGGTTAAAACCACACCTATTAAAGGCTTTTGTCAAATCACGTCGCCATGGTTCGCCGATAGCAGCTTAAATTTATATGAATTAAGTGCTCTAATCTTCCTCTTAGTAAAGAGCAAAAAAAAATAAGCCACGTTGTTAGGGTGCTTTTATGTTAAAGCTTTGATAAACGGCGTCGTTTTACGCAGCACCAACATAAACGGACTCTTACCAAAAAAAATAAAAAATGATAATTAGTGTAGTATACTTTAATATAGATCACTATTTTAAAAACTGTGTTAATCATTACAATACAAATAATAATTTAAAACATTTCTTAGTAGGTACTGTAAAAATATTAAAGTAGTTTTAAAATAAAATTTCCAATTTTTTAATTAGTAAATTTATGAATTGCCCAATAAATATAAGTTAATAATATTGTTCCAAAACACCTCGTATAAAAACACGTGTCTTCGTTTTTATACCTTTATTAACAATGAAACGTAACTATGGTTACAACAACGACAAAATCTTCTCTTGTCAATGTCTCGAAGTTTACAACACAAAAGTCGAATTTATACTAACTGATCCGAGGTTTCCCGTCGCCCTTTTATAGTATGGTGGAAGAGTAAAGAACGATCTAGAATATTCGAGAAATATCGTGAAAATTCCATAGTACATGATGGCATAAAAGTTATTAATGGATAATTCGGGCGTTTTCGGAAACCTTCGAAAGTGATGAAAGAACTTGGAAAAATTAAGGTAAATTATTTAAATAAATTAACAAACTAAATTAAAAGGTCCTAACTTTATACAATTCTATAAACTAACACTTATTTTTAATGTCCGTAACATTGCCCCCTCCCAAGTTTTGATCGTCTCGATCAAGTATCTTCACGGTCTTAATAGCGGCTTAGCATTTTTAGATGTACTTCTTTCATTATGCCGTGTCACCACTTTACATGACTTCTGTAGTTTCGGTAAACCCCCTTGATTCTTCTCGTATTGTATAACGAAACGTCTTCACCTTCTTCTGAGTCTTTAAACCTTGCTTGAATAATGCTCTCCTGAACTTGGCGGTAATGTGACATCTTCTGCAAGTACCACTTCTCGAATTGTTGTTTCATTACTTTTTGGAAATTTCATCACAATTTTCTCATTGTTAGTTCTCAGTACCCGTTGTGGAAGGTCTAGTACAAACTTCTGATTTTTCATAATGTCAAGGCCGAGAATAACTTCGTCCATTATATCGGCTACAAACACAACGTGTGTAAATGTTGTTGTTCCTAGAGTAATTCTAGCTTCGTGTATGCCTTGAACTGGTATGACTTCACCATTGGCAGTTTCCAAAATATAATTCTTCTCAGGTCGGAATATTTTGCAGTGGGATATGATGTTTGGTCTCATGATGGTATGTGTAGATCCAGTATCTAGTACCATCTCACATTCTCGACCGCATACATTTCCAGATACTACCAAGCTGGAGCCATTGTTCTGTAACCGGGATATCCTAATTGTTGTTGTTGATGGTTCTTGGTAACACTTAGCCAGGTCTCGCCCCTTGAACTGGGAGTCTTCTGCACTACTGGAAGAGGCCTGAAAACTGGAGCAATTTCTCTGTATATGCCCCTCTTTACCACACTTCCAAAAACGAATGATATTTCTTCTTCTAAATGTAATTCTGTTGTCTTTTTCAGTTGGTTGATTACGTATGATTTCTTGCAACTCCTGTATCACTCTGGTCAAATTATTATTTGGATTGCCATCTTTTGGTGGATAATTTGTTCTTCCAAGTCTTGCCTGAGTTCTGGATGTCCGCTTTGCTGTTTCAAACATAAGTGCGTAAGCAAGAGCTTCAGAAATTTTCTTAAGCTTGGCCATTCTTAATGCTTGACTCATATCTGGATCACGTAGACCTTCAATAAAAACTGCCAACAGCTAGTTCTTGTTTTATTTTTTTCCGGGTAAGCTGGATATGACAGGTTAATTAGATGTACAATATCTGCTTCATACTCCTGGAGACTTTCGTTGTATTTCTGTCTTCGTCCATGGAGCTGCGCCTTATAGACTTCTTATAGATGGGTTTCGCCGTACCTCATCTCCAGAAACATGATAATCGATTCATAATCGGATAACTTTTCTTCGGGAATGTTTCTTAACACCGCCATGGCTTTTCCTCGAAGAGCAAGTACAAGAGCTCGTGCTCTTTCTGTTGGGCTCCAGTTGTTGCCGTTTGCAGCTGCTTCAAATTGTCTAAGGTACGTAACCCACGGTACCTTTCCGTCAAAAGTTGGTGGTTTCATATAAGTTGCTGGAGTACCACATCCTGAGACTACACCTGTACTGGCAATATTTTTAATTTGCAGCTGTAATTGTTGTACGTCCTGTTGCATTTGCCCTTGAACTTGTTGAACTTGATCTTGGACTTGTTGCACTTGACTTTGAACCAATTGTACAGTCTGCTGTATTTGTTCTTCCAATTCTTCTTTAACATCTTCTTTGGCGAGTGTTGACTCAAGCAACATCATTTCATCTTGGCTGTGATAAAATTCTTCTTTAGATTTTCTCTGATCTTCACCATCATCTCTTTTAATTCTTGTTTAATTTCTTCTTGACTAGTTCGAATTTTAAGCTTTATTTCTTCTAGACTGGACTTCATTTCTTCTAAACTGGTCTTCATTTCGTTTTTAAGATCTTCTTGTTTTTTTATCATTAGCTTAATTAGTGCACATATTTCCTCCATCGCTTCAGTTTGCTTTCTGGTCTCTACTGCATTCAATCTTCGTAACCACTTCGGCTTCCTCGGGTAATCTCGATCCACTTCACTTTCTTCGGGTTACGTCGTTCCGCTTCCGACACCAAATGTTCCAAAACACCTCGTATAAAAACACGTGTCTTCGTTTTTATACCTTTATTAACAATGGAACGTAACTATGGTTACAACAACGACAAAATCTTCTTCTTGTCAATGTCTCGAAGTTTACAACACAAAAGTCGAATTTATACTAACTGATCCGAGGTTTCCCGTCGCCCTTTTATAGTATGGTGGAAGAGTAAAGAACGATCTAGAATATTCGAGAAATATCGTGAAAATTCCATAGTACATGATGGCATAAAAGTTATTAATGGATAATTCGGGCGTTTTCGGAAACCTTCGAAAGTGATGAAAGAACTTGGAAAAATTAAGGTAAATTATTTAAATAAATTAACAAACTAAATTAAAAGGTCCTAACTTTATACAATTCTATAAACTAACACTTATTTTTAATGTCCGTAACAATATATTACTTTTATAATCGTTTTCCCAACAAAAATTACTGCATAAAATTTAAAGTTCCAGTTACATATATAAAAACTACCTGAAAGCAAAATTAAAATTTTAGAAGCTTTAAAAAATGTGCTAAGAAACAAGAAAAATTGTTATTTTCTAGTAGTACTTTGACTTTTTGTTTGTTTTTTTTTAATTTAAATACGTTTTTTTTCTATAGATATAAATAAAACTATCAAGTTTTTTTGTATATGAGTAAAGTTTCAAGTATGTTATTTCATTTTTCTAAAACTCTGCATACTATGTATGTCTTTCTTTACTTAGACACTCATTTATTACAATAAAACAAAATTATTTTTAATTTACAAAAGTTAAGAAACCAAAAATACCTATAAGTATTGCTATTTTTGTCTATGGGTTTTATAAATGAATGTGTGTGTTAGAGGGAAGAAGGGTTCTGTCTAGAAAAGAAAAACATAATTCGTGTAAAATATTAATCAAAAAGTGAAAATAGGAAAGGCGAAACTAAACAACAATAATTCTACCATCAATGTTCATTTTAAATATTTCCTAGGGCTAAAATCCTAAATTTAATTTTAATAATTTTTAGGTTGAATCTCTTCATTTGGAACAAGCAAATACAGATTTCTACATTCTCTGCGAACTTCTTAAAGATTATTTAGGTCTCTTGGGTGCTGTAAGAGATGCATTTCATGAGCGTACGAAACTTTTCCAGCATTGGCAACATTCTCAACAGATGTTGGCCAAAAAACGAGAGGCCAAAGCTAAGTTTGAGCTTCAAAATCGTAACGATAAGTTGGCCAAGCAAGCCAATGAAGAAGTGTTTGAGGTATGTATAATGATAATAAAACCCTTTATTTTAAAATTGTTACAAGATAACAAAGTGAGATAAATTCAATAAAAAACAGAAAGAATTCAATCTCAATTTCTAAGAAATGGACACACACAAGACTAATATCTGTATCATGTTTAAATAATCATCTATATCGTATAGTTCTAACCAGTTCTGAATTCGTTGGTTCTAACTGTACTAACATTTTTAAACTTTTTTTTTTAATTGTCTTTCACTTTCTAATCTTTTAATGCGAATCGGCAATTTATTGTACAATTTAATACACATATACAGTGTGTCCAAGATAAGGATCCTAAGCATGGGAATCTCAGTACCTGTTGGAGATACAGCTTAGGTTAAATTAGGAAAAATTTGTTTTTTAAAGCTTATTTACATGCCGTTTAGAAACTTGAAAAATTTTCATGGCCTGCTGAGATATTTGGCAAAAACGGAAATTTGACTATTTTGATTTTATTTTTTTCTGACTCTATTTAAAAAGATATGAAAAAACTAGTAACACTTTTTCATTGGCACTTTTTAGCTACCATATGATGGTATTTTTAGATTTTATATCCGACGTTTCGTTTTCAAGAAACCATCCAACTTTATTTTTTTATATGGCTCGAAAAAAAAGTACACCCTGTATTTGATCCCATTTTTTATTACAAATTCAACGATGTATCTACATGCCATATTTAAAATTTTAGTTAAAAGAAAAATTGCATTTTTTTCTATTTTTTAAGGTATTTTTAAGTAGGCCTTGCAAAACAAATGCTTTGACGTTAATACCTGTTACCGTGTCTGTAACATAATTTAATATCATGATAAAATAGTAATCGTCGTTATTACCCTGTTTGTCGGGTTGTTGTTTTCAGAACAATTGTTCATCTGGTTACTTTTGTCTTTATTATTGTTTATTGGTAAACAGTTAATATCTATTGTATTATTATCGTCGAATATGCTTAGTGGCCATTATAGCCATGATGAAAAGTTTGACATGCTACATTTTGGGCCATAAAAATACTGTGAATACAGCAGCAATGTATCTTTATACATATCCAGAAAGAAAACAGCCTTGTAATTCCATTTTCTTACAGCTGGCTCGAAATTTAAAAAGCCAGTTTTATCTCGAAAAAGGAAACCCAAAATAATGTTTTACCAGCAGTTGTTGAGAACACTAAGATATCAACTTGGCAAATTAAACAAAATGTACAACTCAATTTCTTTTGCGTAAAAATAGATATCACTCCTATAAATTTAAGATTTGCCAAGGACTTAAACCGGAAGATTTTGAACGGTACCGATATTTTTGCGAGTGGTATACACGCACGTGTGAAGAAAATTTAAATTTCTTTTCAAAAAAATATGGTCCGACGAAAGTATGGTCACTAATCATGGTATCTTCAATCGTCGCAATGCCTAGCCTAGTAATGCTAGGCTGAACAAAATCCGCGTGTTAAGAAAATATCAGAAACATCAAGAACGTTTTGGGTTTAATATGTGGTGTGGAATTTTAAGAACTAAAATACTAGGTTCATTTATTTAACATAAATTATTAACCGCAAAAATGATACCTTCATTTATTTTTGCGGCACAAAATGTAGCACGTTAGCATGTTAAACTTTTCTTCATGGCTATAATGACCAACCGGCGTATTCGACCATAATAATACAATAGATATTAGCTATTCACCAATAAACAATAATAAAGACAACAGTAAAAATAAGAACAATTTCATAAAAACAACAACTTGACAAACAGGGTAATAACGATAATTACTATTTTAACATGACATTAAATTATGTTACAGACTCGGTAACAGGTATTAACGTCAAAGCATTTGTTTGCAAGACCAACTTAAAAATACCTTTAAAAAATAAAAAAAAAACATTTTTCCTTTTAACTAAAATTAAAAATATGGCATGTGATACATCGTTAAATTTGTTATAAAAAATGGGATCAGATACAGGGTGTACTTTTTTTCCGAGCCATATAAAAAATAAAGTTGATGATGGTTTCTTGAAAACAAAACGTCGGATATTAAATTTAAAAAAACAATCATGTAGTAACTAAAAAGTGCCATTAGTTTTTTCATATCTCTTAAAATAAAGTCAGAAAAAAATAAAATCGATATAGTCAAATTTCCGTTTTTGCCAAATATCTCAGCAGGCTATGAAAATTTTTCAACTTTCTAAACGGCATGTAAATAAGCTTTTAAAAACACAACTTTTTCTAATTTAACCTAAGCTGTATCTCCAACAGGTACTGAGATTCCCATGCTTAGAATCATTATCTTGGACACACTGTATTGGGGATATCTGTTAGATATTTTTGAATAATTTACATTTTCTACTTTTGTAATATAATTATGCAATATTTCAATCCCAAATGGACTTTAAAAAATGTAAAATTTTTTTGTTTTATCTTTGGACAAACCACGAAGGCTAAAAGCCTAAATACTAACGTACCGTGGGTGTCTTAAGCGAGGTAGGAGGGAGTTTGTTGACACGGGACTTAAATACTTGAACATTTGGGGGAAGGGAAAGACCTCCGCGGGCAGCAGGTTCCACAATCTAGAAACTCTAGGGATAAAAGAGCGAACAAAGTGAGAAGTTCCGGGGGCCTGTCCAGTTGGACCGTATAGGGATGCATACGCGCGGAACCACGAGTTTCTCTGTTGGGAACCGTGAGTGGAGGAACTATACTGGTCAATTCTTCAGAGCAGAAGCCATGGAAGTACCTATAAAAAAGCGATAAATCGCCCACAGCCCGACGATGGGCAAGAGAGGGAAGCCTTTCTGTAAGTGAAGGATCATTAATGAGACGAATAGCTCTTCTTTGAATAGAATCAAGAATGCTCAGGGTTGTTGGGGACGCCATGCCCCAGATATGAGAACAATATTCCAAGGGAGGTCGGATTTGGGAAACATATAAAGTGTATAAATTAGAAGCGGAAAAATACTTTTTAGCTCGAAAGAGAAATCAAGCTTTTTGAAGCTGCCGTGGCTATAGATACAATGTGTTTATGCCAGTTAAGGTTACTTTCAAATGTGACGCCCACGAGATTGAAGGTGTCTTTGCTCTGTAGAACTTGGCCGCTCATAAGTAGAGGATGAGTATTTGATGACTCTTTTCGCGACAAGGAACATGACTGTGTTTTGGATGCATTAAAATGGACGAGATTTTTGGCGCCCCAATCCAATATTAAATTAAGATCCTGAGAAAGAGATATCTGCATCGCTCTGCGTTTATTTTCCAAGTCAGGTTTAGTGATGGGTTTAGGAACCTGAAAACTGGAGTGAAGGGTACTATCGTCGGCGAAACTATGAATGGAATTAGTTGTGGACGAGAGAAGGTCGTTGATGTGAAGAAGAAACAATGTTGGTGCCAGAACTGAGCCCTGAGGGACTCCAGCATTTATTTGGTGAAAGCTTGAAGAATGGCCGTCCACAATAACTGATATACGTCGATCAGATAGATAACTAGAGAGCCAAGTACAGAGTTTAGTTGAAAGACCATAGGAGGGAAGTTTATTAAGAAGTGCTGCATGCCAGACCTGGTCAAAAGCTTTGGATATATCAAGAGCAACGATCTGGGACTCACCTAGAAACTCAAGAGACTTATTCCAACAGTGTGATACGAAGGAAAGAAGATCTGCTGTAGATCTTTTGTGGCGAAATCCATACTGCCTGTCATTGTTGCAAAATTTTGTGTTTTTCCAAGTACTTAAGAATTTCTGAATTAATTAATTTTTCCATTACTTTACAAAGAACTGAGAGAATTGAAATTGGTCTATAGTTAGATGGAAGGCGATTTAGATCCTTTCTTGGAATAGGTTGAACACGTGCAGCCTTCCAGCTCCGGAAAGATACCTGTGTCGTAAGAAATTCGAAAGAGCCGAGTTAAGATTGGTGCAAGTTCTGGAGCACATTTTTTTAAAACGATTGCTGGTATGCCGTCCAGCCCAGACGATTTCTTGGTGTTAAGGGAGGAAAGGATACGCTTAATGTGTTTTACTTTTAAAAATAATATCGGGCATTTTATGAGGAACTGGGGTAATCGTTGGAATTGGATGATTTACGGGAGGGTCAAGGGTTGAATCTGGCAGCAAATTGTTTGGCAAATAGTTCTGCCTTCCCTTTAGCAGTAGAAATAATTTCATCTTCCAAAGTTAGTGGTGGAAAAGAACTGGGCACAAAAATTCCTACTTATGTTTTTCGCAAAGGACCAGAAGGATTTGCTACCATTTAAGCAAGAAAGAACTTTGTTTTTGATACGATTGTCGAAGGAGTCTTTGGCTTCAGAAATTGTTTGATTGTAGTAGTTTCTTGCTTCAATGCTGGCCTGTCGGTTTTCTGGACTAGGATCCTGTAGAAAAGTTCTTGTGAGCCTGAACTTTTAAAGTTCTGGCTTTTCACAAGATTTGGAAAACCAGGGTTTGTTATTGGATTTTTGGGGTTTTTGATGGTGTGTGGAATATAGGTTTCAATGCCCAATTGAATTGATTCAGTAAGTTGATTACAAATTTGGGAAGGATCACGAGAAGAAAAGCAGATGGAATTCCAGGGGTAAGTGGCGAAGAAGTCCCTTAGGGCCATCCCAGTCGGCTGAGTTGTAGTGCCATACGGTGCGTGGTGGCATGTATTCATTTACCTCGGGATGTGCAGGGTAAGATATAGTAACTAAGCCATGATCTGAGCGACCTAGGGGTGCTGTGACAGATGTTTCATAGAGTTCGGGGTTTGTAGTAAGAGAAGAGATCTAGGGGATTTGAACTATGATTTGGGACTCTAGGAAAGTAGGTGGGTTTCATAATAAGGTTGGTAAGAGAGTTACTGACTGCGAAGATTTCGGCTGCTCTGCCTTGGGGGTCAGTTTTTGAAGAGCCCAGCCAATCCTTATTATGGACATTGAAGTCGCCAAGCACGATTACTTCAGCCGATGGAAACTGAGAAATTATGCTATCGATCTTTGTTGAAAGAAAGTCAAAGAATTCGACATAGGAATTATTAGATGGGGACCGGTACAAACAGCAGATAAATTTAGTTGAAGACCTAAGGGAAAGTTTGAGCCAAAGGATATCAGGCCTACCCGATTCAAGATTAGAAACTCGAGCACAAGCCAGATCGTTGCGGACGTAAGCACATACGCCACCATGTGGGCGGAAAGACGAAATAAGTTCGTAGCCTGGGAAGAGAAGGTGGCTGATTGAAGATTTAGAACTTATTTGTGTTTCCGTTAGAAACAGTATGTGGGGCTTAGATGACTGAAGGTGATGGTGAACGGAGTTTATATTGGTGTTAAGCCCACATATGTTTGCAAAAGAAATTAAACTTCTCGATGAAGGCCTCCCGGATGCACCCCTCGCCCGGAGATCCGAATGGAGGGGTATTTTATCTCCGGAATATTTTACTTCCGGGTGTGCCGCCATCATTTGTACATAGTTTGGGGGTTAAAAGGAAAAAAAGGAAAGAAAAAGAAGGAAGAAGGAAAACTGACTCACAAACCCAGAACCCGAAACGTCCGTTAAGACTTCACGGATTCTTTAAAGGGTGAGTGGGGTGGTACCTCCTCAGGCGAGGAAAGCTCCTCTATTGAGAGTACAGGGTATTTCAAAGTGTATGATTATTTCTCCTATACATAAAACCCATTGGTTTTTATTGAAATTTAGACTTTTTTAACAATAAACAAAGAAAGCAAAATGGCGACGTAACCGTAGTTCAGCCATAGATATTATATACTGTACTATTTTTTTGACATTAAGCATGAAATTTTTTTCTTAAAACTTTAAAATAGTAGCTCAGAATATATTAAAATATTTGTTTTAAGTAAAATTAATCAAAAAGGATGTATTATTGAATAAGTGCCATTTTTAGTGGGAGTCCAAAGTAGAGAGAGGACAAGAAAACTTTGATAAAATATCCCAAATGATTAAGAAAGAGATGGAGCGATTTGAAAAATGTAGAATTCATGATTTTAAAGTAATGTTTATCAAATATTTGGAAAATCATTTGGAACATCAAACACAGGTAACTTATTTTTTTTTAGGCTAGAAGCGTCACCTCTGATACATTATTTAATATTAAATATTTTAAAAAATTTGGTAGTTCCTTGACCTTTAAAACATAGATATGTTCTCTAAGGTTTACTTTTAAAGATGATATATTTTTTTATTTTTAGCTTGTTAAATATTGGGAGATGTTTCTACCCGAGGCCAAAGCCATTGCCTGACTAGAGGATATCTGCAAAGAATAGCAGCATCTACATTCCTATTGGCGATTTCCCGAAATGTAAAAAGTGTATTAACACCAACGATTTCTAATACTTCCACAATATGCCCCCAGTTTTGTGAAACATAAGTACATACAGGGTGTTTCAAAATTCAATAAAAATATTTTAGGGGCGTATTTTTGAGGTCAAGATACCACTTTTTCCCTATAAACATATGTCCTAAAATCAACCCCCTTTGAGCTACGCTAAGAAAAGCTGCGCTTTTTTCTGCAAAAAAAACTAACTAATAAATAACATAAATAATCATAACTAAATCAAGCTGTCACATCCTATTACCATTTGATTTGCAACTTGTTTTTTTTTTTTTAAATTATCCTACCCATAAAATTTTGGTCGTCAACAGTGTTTGTCCCTCTCAATCACTCCTAAAATTAGTTTTTACCATTTTTACGATAATCAAAAATACATTGCCTAAAGTAAGTAACCTATAATAGCTGTAGCTTGAAGGGGGTGCATTTTAGGATATCTATTTATAAGAAAATAGATACTTTCAATATTTGTAGTGAATTTTGAAAACCCTGTATAAAGTGTCAGTCAAAAAGCCCACATTAAATGGCCTTTTTTCTCACTTTAATGAGGTCTTTCCGATGTTTTATATTTATATTACTAGGCAGAAACCCAGTATCTATTTTTTAATCTATTTTAGTCTATATACAGTGTGTCTACTTAAGCCCGCACCATATGGAAAACTTTTATTATTAATTTTATGAAAAAAGATATTCTTTATAAAAGGTTCTGCATGGTCTAAAATTTCTAAAACATGAAAATCAACCATTAAAATAATCATTTTTTCTTAGTAGCATAAGATGTATCAAAAACCTGAATTATGCTTAAGAGGAAATGTGGCTTTTCCCTGTCTTGACAGTTTTTAAGCTTTCTTTACATACATTACATTTCGAAATAAGTATGAACTAATGTACAAACTTGAATTTTAATTGTTATCCCATTAAGAAATAGAAAAAAAGTTACTCTTGAAAATGAACCAGTTTGCATATCTGAAACTAATTTTTATCCTTAAAATTTATTCTTCATAAAAATTTTCGATACTGTCAAAAATAACGGTACTTTCCTCTTTAGCAAAATTAAAATTTTGGGATACCTCCTATATCACTAAAGAAACAATATCTGATGGTTAAATTGTAGGTTTTTAAACTTGCAGAACTTTTTATAAGAAATAACTTATTTGGTAAAATTAATAAAAAGGTTTTTCATATGGTGCTAACTTAAGTAGACACACTGTATAAACGATATCCTAAGTTTGATACATGATTAAATTATACTGCTCCAGTTTTTAAAATATTTGTTTGGTCTTTCATATCAAAAAATGCAGTATGAAGTTGGTTTTAGTTGTTAGATTGTCTATTACTCCTGCAAAAACATAGCCCTCAGTAGTCCAGTGTTTCTTGATTTAGCAAAAACTTACCAAAGATGGTGTATACTTTACACCACCCTATAGAAAGTATGGTTCTACAAGATGTAAATTAGTTTGAAAATAATGTTAAAGGATCTCAAATTTGTAGGATGTTAACTTTTGGACCATAAAGCAATAGACGAGGTATTAAAGTAGGTCCAGTAAATTTTATTTTTAAAGTGGTACAAATTTTTTTTTTTTTTTTAATTGTTTATAAATTTTTATGCTTCATTTTAGTTTTTAATACGCCTTGTTCGTTTTTGAACATATTTAATTCGATTTTAGTACTTACATTTAATATAGTCTATATCTATAAAACCACTAATAATATATTTTATTGATTACAAATTAAAATGACAATCAAATGTTGATTTGTCTTAATGTTTCATCGCATTTGATATTTTAAATCACTTATGAAATATTTGCCAAAATATAAAAGGCATTAAAAAATTTGTTTTATTTTTGTATGAATAAAAATTAAATCCAAGAATCTTTGCAATTCAAAAATATTAGGTACAGTAGATCGCGTGCAAAATGTAAATATATTTCTCTAATGTCTGATATCACTCGTCTTTTGATAAAACTAGTTATAATGGATATCACTCATTGGTTATTAGACACTCAAGAAGTTCAAAACTTTTGAAAAATAAAAATATACACATTTATTGCTAAATGAAGGCTTGGGTTCAATCTATTTAAGGTACACTTGACTCCAGAGGGTAACCGTGTAAACTGTTCTTTAGTTTTAATTTATTCCCTTTTTAACTTAAATTAAATTCATACAATAAATGTATAATGTATAAACTAATATAAAATGATATGCCGTTAAACGTAAATATAGTGTAAGCGTAGCTTTTACTTTAATTATCAATGACGTGAGGCCCAGCTTATTTTATTATAATCATAAAATATTTTTAATATTTTCTCTTGACGATATTTAATTATTCTCTAAGCACTTGTTAATAAACTGTAACTTTAAGTAGTTCAAATGCCTGCTAAATTCCGCTTTTAATGCTTAAGTAGCTCTCATGTTTGTGATATGTATTATCGTAGGCATTTAAAACAACGCTCATCTCTAGTAAAAGTGGTTAGTCTCATTTAAAAAAAAATGTATAAACTTATTTTACGAATATTAAATCATGTTTTTAAAGCATTATTATTATCTATTCTGAAGAGTTGTTCATTTGATCTACTTTTTTTTAAGTCCAAGGCGTATTGATCATCTAATTATTTAAATTTTATTTTTACTTTATTAGTAAAATTTAATGTTTTTGGCTGAATTTTATATCTAGCCAGGGCCAGATTTAGAGGTGTAGGGGTCCCCTGAAAGTAAAATTTTGTACCAAAAAAAGGTCCTCATCAATAAATAAGTGAATAAAATCCGGTCCTGTATCTAGCCAATAACTTTAAAATTAAATGTACCATTATTCTCAGACAAGTAAATGTCTAATTCTAAGGTTCTTTGTGAAAAAGATTCTGCTATTAACTATATTTTTGATTCAGTGAGTAAGGGTACATTGTAACTATCGAATCCGATTGGACGGATCACATTGAACCTTATACTGTTCTTTTCGTCTTAGATTTTATCGGATGCAGATAATTCGGTTCAAAAACCTTTTAATTTGACAAAGAAAGCAAGGAAATAAAAAGAAACTTCTAACTTTACTTTTGTGGTATTTTCCAATTCATTTCATCTAATAAAAAAATACACCAAATGATAACAAAAACCACTAAAGAAACACTATTAAAATATTTTAGCAAAATATAAGGTTATTTTATTTCCCAATATTTCTTTTCTTCAACTTATCAGCTGTTTCACTTAACTGTCATTTTTTAAACCTTTTTCAAATCCGTGAATATCGTTCAAATAGAACCCACGATCGCATTGAACTCAGTTCAAATCACTTGAAAAACAGAATTGACTTACGGCATTCAATCCAATCTTTTACTTAATCGGAAACGTGTATATCGCAATTTTTGTTGGATTAAGTTTTATCCGATCGGTTAAATCGGATTCAGTATAAAGATGTCGTTGTATGACGACGATGTACACGGAGTAAGTAAAAACATTTTGTTGTGTTTAGTTATACAAAGATAAATATAACTGTGCTGGACAATTAAAAGGAACTACTGTTAAACGCCATAAATGATTATTTAACAATTGGGGCAGATTTAAATGAACAAATCTTAGAATTGCTGTAAAAAAGCTCTAAATGTTTGTCTAAAAATAAAATATTTTTTATACAGGGCGATTCTTAGTCTTTACACGTAAACTTAGGAAATAATTGCTAAGGACAAACACTAATGTAAAAAAAGTCAGTAAAATATGTTTAATTGGAAAGATAATTAATTATTTTGAATAAAGAAAGAACCTAAATTCTGAGGAAAAATAATTACTAATAATGGAAACACATTTTTTTTTCATCAAGAGGTATTCTTTGTGCTCAAAATGTACGTTCTTTGTTTTATTTAAAATAATAAATAAAAAATTTAATGTAAAAATTGTGTAATCCGTTGGCAAATAAATAAATAAATTAAATATCTCCCTAAGTAAAAATATTTTACTAACTTTCTTTTTCATTATTAGTCATTATTTGTCCTTAGTAGTAATTTCCCAAGTTTATGCGTATGGTTAAGAATCACCCTGTATAATCTAACTTAGGAAAAAATAATATGTAAAAAGCTTAGAGCTTTTACAATTTTGCCAAAGGGGTGTTTCTCATGTGTGGTAAGAGGAATATTGTACGTGAATATTTAAATTTTTCATTTACTCTTTAACTTAGGTATAAGGCAATATTATTTGTATAATGTAGTTCTGTCAAAATATGCAAAAATTTTAAAATATTACTTCATAAGTAAGCGAGATATTCCTTTGAACTGTTTGCTGTTACTAGTCAATTTTCAATAGTTTGTATCGTCTTTTTTTAATGCATGTTTAGCTACATACAATGTGTCTACCTAACTTGGCGTCATATGGGATTTTTTTACTATTAATTTTATGAAAAAAGATATTATTTATAAAAACTTCTGCATGGTCCAAAACCTATAATAGGTTTGTTCCAGCAGAATGTTGGAAACATGTTAGCAACAATCGTAAAACGCAGAAATTGTTACAAACATTAGTCAGAAATGTTGGCAACAGTTTTCTGCTGGAAAGAAAAATAAACAAGGCTTGCATACTGCTTATACGTCAATACAAGAAAGGTTTTCTTGTTTTTTTTTATATCTAGGTTGGTTTGGTCTTACATACTAAGTGTTTTGGCCAAGGTTTTCTTGTATTGAGGTACTTTTCAAACAGTTTCCAACATCTTAAAACTACTGCTGGAACAACAAACAACTGTATAATGTTACAAACATGGCACTGCTCGAACGACACATTTACGTGCGCAGAATCCGAACGGTTGCAAATATTTCTGACAGCCAGCTGGAACAAACCTAATACAATCATCAGATATCAAATTGTGTCAGTCGTCTACGAGGTTTAGCCAAAAATGTCAAGAGTGAAGTACCTGTATTTTTGCTAATATCGCAGTGTTATAAAGAAAAGATGTTTAGAATTAAAAATAACTTTAAAATATGCAATTTTGTTCATTTCCATTTTTTATCTGCGAAAATCAAGAAAATTTAAGTTTGTACATTAATGCATTGCATATTTTTCTTATTTTAATAACACTAAATCTAAGAAGTTTATTTAAAACTGTCCTTTGACATTTATAATCATGAAATGTATTGAACTAATGTACAAACCTAAATTTTCACCATTATCGCCGAAAACAAAAATCAGTTTTTTTTTATAAATAAACAAAATTGCATATTTAGAAGTAATTTTTAATTCTAAACATCTTTTCTTTATACCAATTTTTGATATTATCAAAAATACAGGTACTTTACTCTTAAGCCAAAACATTTTTGGCCAAACCTCGTAGATGACGGATACAATTATATCTGATGGTTGCTTTTTAGATTTGGACCATACAGAACTTTTTATAAAGATTTTTTTCATAAAATCAATATTAAAAAAGTTTCCTATATGACTCCAACTTACTTAGATACACCGTATGTACACAAGTAAATATAATCCATACTGAGAGTCTTTGCTTTCTTATCCACTCTGTTTTTAAAACTGTTGTGTATATTTTTTTAATATATTTTTCTCGGAATTTTAATTTATGCCAAATGCAACACCGGAGTACTTATTTTTTAAATTAAAATACCCAATATTGGGATAAAAATTTCACTTAGAAATGCCATTTTTTATTCATCTGATAAATATGGGTGGAATTTTTTGAATATGGATCAATTTTGGCAGTAATACATAAGCAGCAAAGCGAATGGTGCGTTGACAGAAACTCTAGAATTATTTTTTCTTTATAGGTATCTCGAATCTATTTTTGCTGTTTAACGTGATTTTTCTTTTGTTTAGAATAAGCCTTTGATAGCGCAGTGGTTGTACGCTACAATCTAAGAGGACCAAAGATCAAGATTCTTAGGCTACTTAATTTTTATTTCCATCCCTTTTTATAAACCAAAAACTAACCTAAACTTGGGCCTTTTATTATATTTGGACATTCTGATTTCAATTTCACCTAGAGATTTTGTTGATGCACAATTATTAAAAAAAAAAAAGAATAAAATTTAAGCAGCTATATTGCTTATTTTTTTTTCATATCATTATAGAGCTTTAGATTAGATTTTAGTATTATTTTTAAAAAACTTATTATAGTTACTTTCTCTTATCTATATTTTATGATTATTTTCCTTTATATTTTAAAATTAAAAATATTATATTGTTGTTTAAAACTGGGTATTTATTTTTGCGAGTTTCTTTAGGAGTCTTAAGCATCAACGAGACCTAAAATAAAAAGTAGCTTTAATAATTATAATTGATCTTATGGATAATTCGGTATTTTTAATTATGGCTAAAATACTGAAACCATTTCTAACCAAAAATAGAGGGTGTATCTAAATTCAGGACTTCCTCCTAACTTTTAAATTTTTCGGTATATTTTCATGAAAATTTGTAGACTTTAGTAAGACAAAATAAACTAAATTGTAAGCAAGAAAATTTCGTTAAGTTATCTTTTTTCTGGAAGCGCTAGAAGGGTAAAGCGAAAAACGCTATTTTTGAGAAAAGATATGCCTATTTAATTTTATAAACATTAGAAATATTGACAAAATAAAAAACTCCAGCATGACCTTGTTAATTATGTAACGAAATGGTGGTAAAAATTTCAAAATGATTGGTGCAATAGTTTTGAAGTTATGATACACATTAAAATTCTGAGCACTAAAAAATATAAAATGAAATGTTCATAAGATTCATGGATAATATATCTTGGGTAATTTTTCTAGGGTTAGTCTTAAACTTTTGTCCAATATTCAATATAATATATTTAACCCGTAATTATGCGCAACGGTG
This sequence comes from Listronotus bonariensis, assembly GCA_014170235.1. Taxonomy (NCBI): domain Eukaryota; kingdom Metazoa; phylum Arthropoda; class Insecta; order Coleoptera; family Curculionidae; genus Listronotus; species Listronotus bonariensis. The sequence continues at coordinate 51,235 of JACEGR010000323.1, read as the reverse complement.
TATCTTGTAAACCAATCTTTAAAAAAAACATCACCGTTTGTTAAAAAAAAAACAATTTCTCCTTCTACGGGTCTGTGTATCTTAGCAGAAGGATGTCCTTGGTATGCTTTGACAGTCTTAGTCAAAACATTTATTTGATCATGAAAATATCGTTATTTGTTTTTCCAAGTTCCTTATAAAATTGGTATAGATATTTTAAAAATATACAATTAAATACATTAGCACAACACCAAAGACAAAATATGTAATAATATACAGAAGGTCTCTGAAAGGTGCGGAAAAAAGCTACCACAGATTCCTAAGTCAAAAGTATGACGATCTAACCCAACTAACCTTAGTCAAAAAGTGGATGCTTTCGGAGATAGAGGGTGTCAAAAATGTATTCTGGTTTTAGTTTTTATAAATAATTTTGTTAATTATAAGTCTACTGTCACAATATCCGGCTAAAAGGGATTTTAGAAAGTGAGAAATAGAAATTTGCTATCAATTTTATTGTTAAATTTAGACAAATTAAAAACTTAATAACTTTTTTGAGCAACTTTGTATGTAACTTTTTTAAAAAATATTTATCTTTACCATATATTACATAAAAAAAGTTATAATTGATAAATGTTGATTTAGGCAGTAGTCCAGAGATATCTGGATTTTAAAAAATCACTTTCTGTATGACGAGGTCTAAGCTATAGAGGGTGTTTCGGAATTAGATGCTAATCTTTATGAGTATAAATCTTTACGGGATTTTAAGAAAAGTTTATATAAACCTATGTCCTGAACGGCTTAACTGTTGAGATACATAGTGGTAACAAAGCTTATTTTTTAAAACTTTACCTCCCTGTATCTCAAAAAAAAAAAATATTTTAAGACATGGGTCCACTGAAACTTTTATTCTTAAAATCACCCAAGGATTCACACTGTAAAAGATAAGCATCTAATTCTAAAACACTCTGTATAGCTTACAGTTGGCCGTACAGTAAGTGATTTTTTTTTAATCCAGATATCTTAAAAATGGTTGCCTAAATTAACTTTAATCAAGTATACCTTTATTATGTAAAATGTATTGAAGAACAAGAATTTCTCTTTAAAAGTTACATACAGAGTGGTTCAAAAAAGTTATTTCGTTTTTAATTTGGTCAAGATACCGCAGGTGGCGTCCCCCTAAAGATAACATTCAAATTGATAGCAGATTCTTATTTCTTACCTCCTTCCAAAACCCCCTCTAGCCAAATCTTGTGACAATATACCTATTATTACCAAAATTATTTATAAAAAAAAACTAAAATCAGAATAAATTTTTAACACCCTGTATCTCTGAAATCATCCACTTTTGGACTAAGATAAGTTGGGCTAGATCGCCATACTTTAGCCTCAGGAATCTGTGGTAACTTTTTTCCGCATCTTTCAGAGACAGCCTGTATAATAAAAGTATTTCCTGGTCCAAAAACAGAATCCAGAGATATTGATATTGAAACTGAACTCGCGTTTAAGTCAACCAAATTATTTTGATGTGTTTGTATTTTTATTTAATTTTTTGCTTTTGTAAATAAGAATTTAATATAAACATAAGATATTGACACTGACATCAATTTTTATATTGGAAATTGTTTGTTTAATCCATAAAAAAGATTGGTGTAATTATAATGAAAACTATATAATTTTAGAAATAACTCCTGCATTGATCTACTTATACCACATTCAAATATGATTAAAAAATCTATAATTTATGAATCAAAAAAGATATTTAATCATTTACCAAATTCTATAACAAATATTAAAAACATAAAGAAAAATTTAAAAAATGTGTTTTGGTGTATGCACCATGCGACCAATTCCTGTAAAATTTTTTACTCGCCTAATTAAAGGTTAATTCAAAAGAGTCAATTTCCAACTATTTACATATATTGTAAAAACAGGTCACTTACCTTAAAGAGTAGCGTATATAAAATTATCCTGCATCTAAAAATAATACACATATTTAAATCATTTTATTGATCTTTATTAAATTGTACACCATATTTTATACATTTTTTAGTCAAGTAATATTTTCTATCAATTATTATGATAAAAATATGACATGGAACCTTTCACAAGCTTGGTGATCTGTAACATTACAAATCGATATAATTTAAATATTAAATATTGATGTAAAAATTACACCACCTTAAAAAATCTATTCTAAATTCTGAAAACACTTAAACGGATGTCAGAACAATATTTTTTTATGAATTCCTATGGAAACACTCACTCACAAACATCAACTCATACTCTAGTTTATAATCTAAGTTAATTATGGTCAAAAAAAAATTGTTACTTGGTATAAAACTATTTAAATGTATCTTTTCTGTCCTGCATTTGGTTTTTTCTTTTTTGCCATTATTTCCTTTCTTTTTTAGGAAAGTGTGTTAAAAAAGTAAACATGTAACACTAAAAAAAGTGAATTGGTTCCTTACTTTACCCATCAGTATGGTGCGAAATATCCGCCTCGTCTATAAGACCTAAAAATGTAGAGATCAGTCCTTTTAAAATTACAAGTTTTAGCCCAAAAATAGAAACAACATAAGGAAAACTAAAACAAAAACTAATTTACAAAATATTATTATTATTATTAATTAACAAAAAGGTAACAATAGCTTTCAAATAAAAGAACTAAAAAACGCTAAACATAATTTATTCTATGTATAAAAATAAAGAACAAAATAAAAAAACAGTAAAAAAATACAATAATAAATAATAGGAAGTAAAACTTAAAAAAAAATGTTTAAATGCTTGGAAAAAAATGTATAAGGAAATGTTAACAGGTTGCACTCTTGTCCCTAATGTGGCCTCTTAACCTTTAAAATTAAAATAAAATGTTATTTCCCTTAACTTTTCAAGACTAAAATTTATATTATCGTTAAAATTTTTTGCAGCTTTAAACAAAAAAAAACAGCTACAACATATTTTGTAATTTACTTGCTTTCGAACTGGTGGTCAATAGTAATATATCTTCGAAAAATGACGATTAAGAGCTAGTCAAAGCCTAAGAAACTTAGACAAGTTTTCAATTTTCAAAAAGAATATAAAAATTTTGCCTAAATACATGAACATCATTTAAGAAAAGAAAAGTAGATGAATTTTTGTTCAATGAAATAATTTCAGAAATTAAGTTAGATAGTGTGTAAATTTAAGTTGGGGTGATATGGAAAACTTTGTAAATAATTGTAGGAAAAAAATTATGGTTTATTAAATGTTCTGCATGGAAAAAACCTTAGACAACCATCAGATATCAAATTGTATCAGTCATTTATGGGGTTTAAAAAACAAGTGATTTTTGCTTAAGAGTTAAGTACAAGACAATCCGAAATAAATTTTTTATATAGAATAATCTAAAAAAATATATTAAATCTAGATGATTAATAAAGATGAAATTATGAATTATGAAATAGATGAAATTTTCACCTTTATCAACAAAAAAAAAATCATGTAACTAAACAGGCCCGCATTTTGGAAACTTATTTTTAACACGCTTTTATTAACTTGGGTTGTAACTATCTATCCATCTATCTATCTATGTAACGGAATCTTTGAGCCTAATTTTTACCAACTTCCAGCTATTCAATTTCTTTGAAACTTTGCACACGTATCAAGGACCGATGACAATGCAATAATTTAAAAACAGTATCCCGTTAAGTTCCAGCATTTTCCAGGAAAACCGGAAAAGTGAAAAATCGTACGTTCTGGCGGATGCGCCAGATTAGACAATTGAATAATCGAACTTGACAACATTTGCCGACGGGTTGGGGACCGGGATAAGGTTGCAACACCTTAGTTAAACAAGCGTGCGTCCACCCATAGGACGCAACCCCTCGGCAAACGACAGGAAGACCAAGAACCCCCGTTAAACGGGTACAAACCCCGTTACATGTAGACCAACCTGAAACTTGTTCCGGAGTAGTTGCGTTCTGAAACCCCATGCAACAGTGAAGCTTTAAATGAAATGATTAGATTACGAAATAGTTCGTGAAACATTTCAATATCACATGACCGCAGAAAACTAATTGATATATCGAACTAAAAAATGAAAAATCAAGAATTGTGTGCAAAAAAAAAGAAGAAGGAATACTGTGAACTGGTTAGTTCTGGTTAGTTTTCAATTTCTTTGAAACTTTGCACATGTATCAAGGACCGATGACAATGCAATACTTTAAAAACAGTATCCCGTTATCCTGATTTTAGGACCGCCAGGATAAATAAATTCCTTAATAATCGTTTTTAATTATGGCGAATGCGCAAGGGCAATTGATGCATAACTTGCTGCGTTTTTAACACGCTTTTATTAGCTTGGGTTGTAACTATCTATCCATCTATCTATCTATCTATGTAACGGAATCTTTGAGCCTAATTTTTACCAACTTCCAGCGATTCAATTTCTTTGAAACTTTGCACACGTATCAAGGACCGATGACAATGCAATAATTTAAAAACAGTATCCCGTTATCCTGATTAGGACCGCCAGGATAAATAAATTCCTTTACAGATCCTCTGTGTCTCTTGACAAAATGGCGAAGGAATTTTTTAGTGAATAAACTGGAGCATTTATTTTTAAAAAACTAATTGATATATTGAACTAAAAATGAAAAATAAATAATAGTTTAAAAAACTAAAAAACACGCTTTTATATGCAACCGAACTAAAAATTAGAAAATAATTTTTCATTACAAAGAGTTTGTCACTTCAGAATAAAAGCGTGGGGTGCTTAATATATTAAATGTTATAATTATTCTATTTGCAAATATCTATGAGGGAAAAGTTATGAAAAAATAGTAAAATGCACCCCACGCTTTTTACTCTGAAGTGACAAACTCTTTGTAATGAAAAATTATTTTCTAATTTTTAGTTCGGTTGCATATAAAAGCGTGTTTTTTAGTTTTTTAAACTATTATTTATTAATCCTAAACATCTTTTTTATAACAATTTTTGATGTTATTAAAAATAGAGGTTTACTCTTAAGCAAAAATTACATTTTTATATCAATCCTTACAGGTAACAAATGCAATTTAATATTCCAATCTAATGGTTGCTTATTAAGTTCTGGACCATACAGAACTTTTTAAAAGATTTTTTTTCAAATTTAAAAAAAATCAACATTATGGTCCTGTAAGTGTGGAACAAATGGAAAACTTTTTATTTGATTTTGTCGATTTTTTTCCTTTAAAAGTGGTGAATGGTCTCAAACTGTATAAGCAGTAGTTAGTTTTCTTAAAAGTCTAAGGATATATAGTTTTTCGTCCTACTAAGCTCTGTCGGCATGATCTACTAATAAAAACCTCCTTAAAAAAGCCGATTGCCTGCAATAAAACGATAAAAAGTAGTCGGGAGAGCACGTTCGTATTATACCTTCACAATATGACCGTGCTCTCCCGACTACGGTTAATCTTTTTAAGGGGTTATTTTTATAGTAGATCATGCCGACTGAGCTTATTTGGGCGAAAAGACTATACAGGGTGGGTCAAAAAACTAAAAAACTTTTTAAGAGTAAACTACCCTAATTTCTAAAAATACACCAAAATGTTAAATAGAAAAGTAACTTCGAATTAAGTTTTTCCAAAATACCAAGTCATAGCCTCCATTGAAAATTTCATTTATTTATTTAATAATTTTGAATTATTGAAAACAGTTTTGTATGGTAAATCAGGAAGTTTTTATGCAAATTATTAGCATATTTGTAAAATTCTAGGGTCCTATTAAACATCCTTGCAACAAACCGAAAGTTAGCAACTAAAAATACAAGTCTAATTAATTTTTACAAATTCAGCTCAATTTTATTAAATTCATTTAAAAGTAATTCGGTTATAACTGCTTTATAGAAGTATTAAATCAGAATCTTAAAAATATGTATTATACAGGGTAAGGTCAAAATTTTCCCATGAAAATAAAATTAAATAATTTTAAAAGCATTTATTTAATTTCGCGACTTTATAAACAGTGATGTAAATGACGAAATTGTGGTTTAAAATTATTTTGAAATATTTTATGGTAAAAATATGGCTTTTGTATTTGAGCATAACTTTTGAATTAAAATGACTTTTATATTTAACATTTTGGTGTATTGTTAAAAACTAGGGTACTTTACTCTTAAGCAGTTTTTAGATTTTTGCACTTCCTTGTATATCCTTTCACCACCTTATTAAACTTACTACTATTAATACACTTTAAGAACATGCACCAACTCTTATAAGGAATAAAAATTCTAATAAATTGCAAATAAAATATTTCCCATTTCTTGCACACTTGATGGACTACACTCTATATGGCACCAACTTATTTAGTTAGACACACTGTAATTTTAAAATTTAGTTTTTTTTTAGGTGCTTTCAAAACATAAATAAAATTACTGATAACCCAGTTTGTTTCAGATATTTAAAAAATTAAAGCATAAGTGCAGTATTTAGATTATCAGTTGTTGTTTTCTGCAATCTGGCAAAAGCCTTTGACTGTGTTGCAAAAAATGTCCTGTAATAGTTTTAAGAAAATACTGTACAGCTGCTGGCTTCTCCATAAAGTTTGATTAATTGATCAATTAAAATTACTGAGAACCTATTTTTTTTCGGATATTGAAGAATTATATCTTAAGTGCAATAGGTTATTAAATTGTTTTTACTTATTTTTTAGAGACCCGTATTTTTGATATCTGTTGTTTCTATTTTTTAAAGGTTGGTATTACTGACCTGGGACGACGCACTGGTCTGTATCCTGCATAGAACCCTCCTCCTCTGCTAATACCTCTGGAACCCCTAAAACCTGAAGATCCCCTACCTCTAGGTGGTCTGTTAGTTGATGATATGCCTGGTCTGTTTGTTCTCTTAGGCATAACCTAAAAATTATGTATTTTAATATATTTGAATATCTTAAAAACAAATATGTACTGGATTGTCATAATCACATATCAGAACAATGCAGTGGCGGATTAAGACATGTTGCCGCCCTAGGCCCGATCTAGTTTGCCCCCTTTTCAACAAAATTAATTTTGTTAAATTTTGTCCAGTATAATGGTTTAAATATATCTACCTTTATTCTGTTAAAGAACATTAATTAAATGACGTTACTTAACAGTACAGATAAATAAGTAATAAACTTTAGACTGATAAATAACAAACATATTTTTTAAATATTAATCAATTTGAAAATATGTTTTTCCTAGCTTTAGTGCGCGTAAAAACATTAATCATATTTTTATGATCAATATCTTGGATTAGTTGAACTTAAATTGACTTAATGCAAGAGCATTAAGTCTGTCTTGTCTCATACTTGGACGTAAATAAGTTTTAACTCTTTTCAAAGTCGAAAAGATCCTACTTAACAATGCGAAGCCAATAAATAAAAAAAAATGTGCAATGCAATAGCCACATTTGGGTAAATATTTTGAAGACTTTAAGAGTACAGTACATTGCATATTTTTTAGCAGAGCAAACATCTTCAACACTTTCAGAAAATTTTTGAGTTGATAGTGTAAATGAATACATGTATTCCCTAATCTTTCTTCCAAAACGTCAGGATATTAATTGACTAGCTTATTTGCAAAATTTTTTAATTTGAATGGATTATCTTAACTTTGTTCCCGTCTCTCAAATTTTGCCGCTCTAGGCCCGGGCCTTACAGACCTAGGCCTAATTCCATCACAGCAATGATGTCAAATAAGATGCAAACTCATAATGAATAAAGTTTAATGGCTTAAAGATACATAAATCCTCTAAGTTTACAAGAAATATGCATAGACAGATTATAATTTCTATAGTCACAGCTGTCAGAATAGACAATTATGATATTTTTATTTTCAATTAATTTTTTAGCTGTGTTAGATTACCACAAACTTTTTCAAAAACACTTTCTTAATGGAGGTTATGACAATGAAAAAATTATGCCAATTTATGCTTTTATTATTGGTTTTTAAAATTAGGCTTGCAACATTGTTAAAAAGCCCTCATAGACATAATTTTGAACTAGTATAAAAGTCCATGACAATTCATAGTCAAGTTTCTCTTGCTGTTGTGGCAGCGGGTTTTTAAGTAATTTTTATAATTTCTTGAATAAATGCAATAAAAAATACAAGAAGAATTAGTCTACAATTTGTGCTAAGTGTATTGATGGTTGTCATCATGAATTCCGTAAAAAATTCTGCCATGAAGGAAAAGGTGCAAAGTCGGATTTAATATGCCTGCAGTTTAAGTGTAAATATTGTTACAGACTTTCAAAAATGTGTTTAGGTTATAGAATTTTAGAGAGTTAGCTCCATTTAATTTAGTTTGTTAATTTATTTGAATAATTTACCTTAATTTTTCCAAGTTCTTTCATTACTTTCGAAGGTTTCCGAAAACGCCCGAATTATCCATTAAGTACTTTTATGCCATCCTGTACTATGGAATTTTCACGATATTTCTCGAATATTCTAGTTCATTCTTTACTCTTCCACCATACTATAAAAGGGCGACGGGAAACCTCCGATCAGTTAGTACCGATTCGACTTTTGTGCTGTAAACTTCGAGACAGTGACAATTTAAGATTTTGCCGTTATTGTAACCATAGTTACGTTACATTGTTAATAAAGGTATAAAAACGAAGGCACGTGTTTTTATACGAGGTGTTTTGGAACAATATTAAAGAACTTCTGTTTTGTCACTTTATATAAAATTACGCGGAACGTTAGCTGGTAACTACTCTTTGTTTTATTTAGGATTTTAGACTATGATGCCTAATACTTTGTCTGAAATTTAATGCCTTGTTTTTAAAAGTGCTTTGCTGCTAGCCGAGACACAAGCCCAAATCATATATGTCTGTAAATATGGTAAATATTTTCGACACCTTTGATCTAGATACCCATTTTTATCAGCTGATGACCAAATTGCAACAATGCTGCTTCTTAATTTAAATAATAATAATAATAATAATAATAATCTTTATTAATTGCACATGGCTAGAAAAATATACATATAAATACTTCAATACCCAACCCTACAAAATACCCCAACAAACAGTAGGTACATTACTATATATATATACCCTTAAAATTAAATCACAATGCTTTGCTTAACATACATCTTACATAAATTTTTAAATTGAGCTAAGTTTCCAGAAGCCTTAATACTTTCTGGTAACTCATTGTATTGCTTTAATCCCCTATAAAAAAGATTGTTCTGACCAAAATTAGTGTTGACCCTATTCAAATAAAAGTTATTTCTAGAACGTGTGTTGTGTTCATGAACATCACGAACAAAGGTACAATTATTACACAAATGCACAGGTATCAGACCATTTAACATTTTATAAATAAAAGTCATACTATTACATACAATTGTCTGTCTTACACTCAAAACATTTGCCATTGTTAGCATGTCAGTTCTACTAGTGTATACACTACATCCTAATATTATCCTTAAGGCTTTATTTTGTTTTTTCTGCAACACGTTCATTTGAGAAGCATTCATTAAAAACAGCAATGTAGAACAAAAATAGAGATGGGGAGCAATAATCGATTTATATATGGTCAACCTAGACCAACAACTTAAATTTTTGACATTCTTCCCAATGCATAGATTTTTTTGCTATTTTGTTTGTAACAAACTTAAAATGTTCAAGAAAACTCAAATTTTCATCTATAATACATCCCAAATACTTATACTGAACCACTCTCTCTAAAGCAATATTGTTAATTTTTACATCTTTTATTATGTTATTTAATTTAAAATTTTTATTCTTTATAAGCATCATTTTGGTTTTTGTTACATTAAGACTTAAAGAATTATTATCAAGCCATTTCAATATATTACATAACTCTTCATTTATTATATCAAGTATTTCATCTACCTTATCCCCTATTACATATATCACAGTATCATCGGCAAGCAACTGTATCTTACACTTTTTAACAACATTAACAATATCATTTATATACAGTATGAAAAGAGTAGGGCCTAACACGGTTCCCTGTGGCACACCATACAGAGACTTCTGAGCCGATGAAATGGAACCATATTTTGTCACTTGCGTTCTAACAGTCAAGTATTCTTGAAACCACTTTATAATTTTTTTCACCAAAGCCATACCTTTCCATCTTTCTCAATAACAGTTGTCTGTTTATGGTTTCGAATGCACGCTTAAAGTCTAAGAAAACCACACCAATCATTTTCCCGCCCTCCAGCGCATCCTTCCAGTCAAACAAAACCGTCTGCATTGCACTCTCACAGGAATTTCCTCTCCTAAACCCTGCTTGGTATATAGTTAACACATTATTGCTTTCCAAGTACTCCACTATTTGATCATTTACACATATTTCCAGCAGTTTTTCGTATGGTGGTACCATATTTATGGGCCGAAATTCCTCACACTTAACAGTTCCATGAACCTTCTCAATTGGTACAACCAGACTTCTCTTCCATTTACTTGGGAATACGCCACTTTCTAGACTACCATTTATAATATGCAAAATTTTGTCGCCTATTACTTCAAAGGAACTCTTTAAAATTTGAACTGTGATACCATCAACATTACTTTCTTTGTTTTTCATTTCTTTTATTTGTTTTTTTAAATCTTTCATTTCTAACATTTTGAATTTTTTCATTTTGCAGTCGACATTTATTGAACTACATATTTCTTGGTGGGTTTTGTTTGGAATAATGCTATCTGCTATGTCTTTTACACTGTCTAGAAAAAATATATTAAATCTGTCGCTTATCTCTTTACCAGTAACCCCCCACCATCAAATATTATTTCACTTTTAGTTTCATGTTTTTTTTCCATTTACAAGCTCTTTTAATGTTTTCCACATTCTTGTTGGGTCGTTCTTACAATCATCTATTTTTTTCTTGATAATAATTTTGTTTGGTAATTCTGATTAATGCTACAACTCTATTTCTTTGCTGTTTGAAATCATCCCAATCATTATCAGTTTTAGTAAATATAGCCCTTTTGTAATGTTGATCTCTTTTTTTTAATTTCATTCGCAATGTCTTCATTCCACCATAATTTATTTCCCCAAACATCCTTTGTATTAATAGTCTTTTCTGGAGCAAACTGATCAAGTGCAGACAATACATTAGTTATTAGAATATCAGCATTGTTACTTACATCTATAGAGGAACTTGACGGCCACTGCATATCCATAAGTTTCATTTGAAATCCTGTCACATCCATTGTATTATACTTTCTATAGGTTTTTGTAAGTGTCGTCTCATTGTTTCTACCCAAATCAGCTACAATTATCGAATGATCTGTAATCTTTGGAGTTGGGAGCACCTTGCAACTAATTTCTTTTTGATTTGTAAGTACTAGGTCAATCCTAGTAGATGTCGATTTTGTAATCCTTGTGTATTCGTTTATTAGCTGATAGGTACCATTTTTAAGAATAATATCATTTAATTTGATAGAGTAAAAGTTTATACTTGCCAAATCTATATTAAAGTCTCCCAATATCACAAAGATAGCATCAGTCTCAATGTTATCTAAAAACTCATCCAACTCCTCCAAAAATTCCGCATGACTTGCACTAGGTGAATGGTACAGACAATAGACGTAATATTTCTGGTTTTCTATATATATTTGTATTCCTGTTAACCATATATTCTTATTTTTTTCTACTTTAATAATTTCTTTATAACGATACCTTTTTTGTATATAAATTGATGTTCCTCCTGTGTGTCTACTTGAAGAAAAACCAACAACTGAGTTGTAGCCATCAATATCTAACTCATTTGATGCAAAATCTGAGGTAACATGGGTCTCTGATAAACACATAACAACTGGCTTTTTCTGACTTGCAATCCATGATAACTGTGTTTTATGTGTGCTAAATCCTTGAATGTTTAGGTACAGAATGGTTGGACATAATTGCTATGTTTTACAATTACCATGTGATAATTCAGGATACCTGATTTTTTCTTGTAATCGCTCTACTACTTTCTTATAGGCTTCACAGTTCCTGTCATATGCTTTATGTTTCAAATCAATATTGGAAATTTTTAAAACTTCTTCTGCATATTTGCAATTTACACAACAAACAATACTTGATTTACAGTCTTTTACGTGATGCTCACTTGCACACTGCACACTCAAATTGTCAATACTGTTAAATATTTATTGGTATTTTTTAAAAAACAAAAAAGCAGAGATAAAGATTGCTCTAAGGCAGATGCAGGTATTTAAATACTGAATTGAGGACTTTCCATAACTTGTAACTTTTCTCCATAAGTAAGCCAGCCAGATAGACCAGGGTCTATCTAGAAGAGAAAGAAGAACAACAGGTCAAAAAATCAGCTGACCTAAATTTTTTTTTCGCGAATGTGGCTACCTCCTATACTAATAGTTTTTGCTTATACCAGGTTCCTTTAATTTATGGGATTAAACAAATAAAGCAGAACACATTTTAATATAAAATCATATTAACCTTAATAGGTCTTCCTCTGAACAGTGACTCATCCATTGCCATAGCTGTTTGCACAGAGTCTCGATCACCAAACTCAATGTAGGCAAATCCCTTTGGATGCCCATCATACTTGTTACACAGGATCGTGACACGGTTTATAGACCCGCACCCATGGAAATGCTGTTCTAATTCTTCTGCTGTGGCACCATAATCTACATTACCAACATATATACTTCGATTATCCACTTCCATTTTCTCTTCAATTGACATGTTTAGAGGGCTTGCTAAAAACAAAACATTTAAAACATTAAAAATATGAATAATTAAGCCATTTTCAGTATTATGTATGAAACTGGGAGGAATAAATGGTTTTAAAAAAATACTGTACAAGTTAAAGCAAACCAAAGTTTGGTGAAATTTAACTTACTTATGCCAGGTGGACTACCCATATTCATCTGCTTATCTACTTCACTTTGTAACTGTTTAAGTTTCTCAGCTTCTTCCTCCATTTCCCTAACTCTGGCTTTTATAGCTTCCAATTCGGGATCATCACCTGCAGCTCCATCACCATCAGTATCGTTTAGCAAATTTTCATCATGCACACCATTTGTTTCATCAAAGGTATCCAGTTGGTCCTCACCCATTCCACCAAGTAAAGGGTTGCCACTGTCTAAATCGTCATTATCGGCCATTTTCTGTAAAAAGGATTTATAACCAAGTTCTTTATTATGAATTAGAAAATACAAGCAAAGTAATTTTTGGTTTTCCCAGCATTTTGTTACACTGTTAGCCCAGATTAAATATAAGGCCATTATACTATTAATTAAAAAAATATTACCTAACCTACCTAATAAATGAAGCATAAAAAATATTCTCCTATGCTTTTTTAAATTCAGTAAATCATCGCTAGGTATTTTATTTTTATTATTAATTTGATTAAAAAATATGGCCATTTTAATTTTTTTAGCTGCATTTGAAAAATCAGAAAATTTAAGTAAAATTTTTAATACAGACTAAAACACCTATATCCTAATTATATGCCAATATAAGTTAAAAACAAAAAGTGAAAATTTTGTAGTTAGGATGTTTTAACTAAGCAGGGCAGATATGGAATCCACAACTTTTTCATGTCTGTTCATGCTATAAGTTTTTCTCAAGAATAAATAGCTAGATAAATAGATAAATATTTATTTATGTTCACAATCACATAAAGATAGAGAGATAAAATAAATTCATATTAAGATATCCTTGATTAATAACATTATGGGAGCATTTAAAATTAGTTTTTTTTTAATTATGTAATGTAAGGTGTGAATGTTAGGGTGGTCCTTATTTAGTGTATGTTGTTTTTTTACAATAGTTCTGAATAGGTTCCACTATATTAAAAAAAATTGTGCCAAATTACAGCTTTTAATTTTAATATTAACGCGACCCCCATGACATCCAAAGTGTTGTGTAAATTAATATGGAATAACCTCTGTTATTACTTTAAAATTTTTGTTGCAAATTTGACACTACAAAAACTGTTTCTAATGATTTTTTGCTATCTTAATTAATTTAAATTTAAATAACAAAAAACACATCAAAAATGGATGATTTTAACATCAAATAACTCTTGAACCAATTAAGTTAGTCAAAAATCAATGAGACCTTTTTTTGTAGAGAGTTAAATTTGCAACAAGAATTATTATAACTTAAAAATTACTATTTCACTTTACACTTTAGCTGTGGTGAAAGACAGGTTAATATCAAAATTTAGAACTGTAATTTGACATGATTTTTTTTCCATATATTTTGAACCTATATATTCAGAACTATCATTAAAAACAAATTAAACATACCCTAAATAAGGGCCACCCTAATAATTATACATACTAACAGTTCATTAAATCAAATAAAAGTATATAACTAGAAAGGGCTGAAAAAACTATAAGATTCGAGCAGGTCTACTATATTAGGTCAAAGTATAAAAATCCATTAAAATAGAAATTTACTGAAATTTATGTTTTTTTCTATCAATAATGTGTTAAATACACTGAAATAGAAAAAATAAACAATGATATTGGCCTAACAGCCTTAGACTTTTGAAAACAAAATGCTAGAAGTATAAAAATTAACAGTTTATAGAGAACAGTTAACCAAGAGTTGGTTTTATAACTATGTCCTTGTTTTAAGTAAATTATGATTACCACATTGTCTTAAACGCTGTACTTAAGTAAAGTACTTATAAGATTAATTAAAAGCCAACTAAAAAATAGAAAAATGGTCACTTAAAAGGTTTTAAAACGTGGAAAAAAATGGTGCATCAAAAATACACTAAAGAAAATACATACTTTGCGCACATTTTTCCACTAATTAACCCAGAAACTGAAACTCAATCAATACTTTACTCAAAACTATTCATCGTGTACTTACGTGAAATCAATTTAGATTTTTTTAGTTATAGATTTTTTCTAAAATAATAAAATTACCGGCCTTTCCACTTTCACGCGCGCTTCTAAAAATGGCGGATTGACAATGCGACAAGCGACAAAGCAATAATGGGAAGTTAGCCAAAACAAAGATACAAAATGTAACTAAAATATTAGGCAAATTTTGGAATAACACCAATAGCGAAAACCATTGGGAACTAGTTTTACACTGGTGCAACAAGAATGGTGAGTATTTTCCTCTTTTTCAAATTATCATTATAAACAAAATTATAATCAATGTTGAAAAGGGTATACATTTAAACATAGATATTGTGTAGTTAAAATATATGTTTCTTTTTTCGAATTGCATAACCAAGAATGAAAACTGTACATACCCTAAATTATTAAACAATATAAGCGTTTTCGATTTAATAAAGGTACGTAGTTTTCGTGTTCATTTGACGTAATGTTTATGTGTCACAGAATTGTCAAATGGATTTTGTTTATGTTGGCATATTTTGGTTGGATTTACTTTGCTGAGTCTTTAATAAAATTTTGAGTCTGTAAAATAGAAAATAAAAACTGCTAAAAGCTAAAAATGGATAAAGATGACTCAAACGGAACTTCTTTTGAAATTATAGATAAAAAATCCGTTGAGCAAGCAAGTAGTGGTAAGTATAAACCGAAAAAATGTGCAGATTTGATTTTTAACATTGAACAAAATGTTACTTTAACACTTTTTTAGCTAAAGCCTTACAAAAACCCAATGGTCAACAGCTCATATGTGATGACATAGTTTGATAACAACCCCACAAAAAATAAAAGTCAAGACCTAGAGGGTAGACCCCACTAGTTCTTAGTAATTTGGGGTGCTTAAACGATATATTATAATAAAAATAAATTTTATCCGTTTAATTTTTCCCCACCACCTCCAAGAAGGGTAAAATATAACTTATTATTAAAAACAAAATTAATATGCATTCCTACGTGATTGGGTGCACTAAAACTGATCTTGACGAATAAAAATAATTTTGACCTCCTAGTCACCTTCTAGACCGTCCCCAAACCTCCCCAGGGTTAAAGTGTAACAACGAAATTACTATCCAACAATTTATTATCTTCAATGCAACCGGATAGTTTTTAAATTTAGGGACGTTATATTGTATCACCGGATGCCAATTTAAAAATTATAATTTTATCGAATTATATATTACCAATTATTTTAATAATTTTTTTTAAAACCAAAAACCCACATTATTCTGAGATGCGATTAGTTAATATGGCCAACTCTACACTCCCCTGAATAGCAGTCAATTTATAAAAAAACTTTAAACTTTCCTACTAGCACAAACTTACCAAAAGTACAGGATGAGAAAAGATGGTTCTTTTAAAGGGCTATCTCAATTATTACTGGGATTATTAAAAAAACAATGTAAGTGCTACTCAAGACTCAATTTTAAAGAAACTAAAAATGGCTTATCTAGAATTTTAATTAAATTATGTATCTAACAGATACAAGTGAAAATTGAAAAAATGTCGCTTTTGATTTTACCCTTTATATTCTTTATTATAAGAGATAGTGAAAAACCATAAGGACAATTTTTGTAGAAGTTATGATATAGAGTCTACAGAAAGTGTTTGATTTTTTTATACAGGATTGAAATAAAACTTATGTTGATAACTTCATGTTTTTCTTATGAAACACCCTATATATTTATTTACTAATTATTAGCTCTGGTCACTATGATAACAATTAACAAAGTCCTTTATCTCCTCTAGTTTTTTAAATATTTATAATTATCTGATTTTTACCTGTCCCCACTTCATTGGGCATTAATTATATTTTTTCTAAACTTCAATGATAATGAAATATAGCCTATAGCACTCCTGAGTAGTATAGCTTTCTGATTGTGAAAGAATTTGGTAATTTTCTAAAAACCTGCGGCAACATTTTGACGAAATTTGTTATACGGGGTTTTTGGGGCGCTTCGTTCTGGAGATATTCATCATCAGACTTGAAATTTAAACTAATCCTATTTTTACAATATTCCCCCTTCTTCTTGCATACAATTCTTGATTTAAAGCTAAAGTGGCGCACAATATTTGATTTTCACCTTTTAAAACCCATTTTTTATGTATTTTGCATTATTTTTGCATTAAATTGCATAGCTATACTTTGAATCATTTTAATCCCAGTGTGCCATGAAGCCCAATGTGTATGTATGGTTGCTGCATTATCAAAGAAAAGCCACACAATTTAATGCAAAAATAATGTAAAAAACGTAGAAAAACGTGGTTTTAAAAGGTGAAAATCAAATATTTTGTGACAGTTTAGCTTTAAATCAAGAATTGTGTGCAAAAAGAAGGGGGAAGATAGTGAAAATCAGCTTAGTTCAAATTTGAACTTTCATGATGAATATCTCGAGAACGAAACGTTTCCGCCAAAAGATTCTTTTAGATTCGTGATCAGCGCCCCAAAAAACCCCCGTGTACCAAAGTTCGTTAAAATCGGAGTTGCCGCAGGTTTCTAGAAAATTACCAAGAATTTTTTTATCGGTTCAGTATTTTCGAAGATTACCCCTACAAACATTACCTCTTTATAATATTAGTATAGATTGGTATTTTTATTTAAATTATTTTTAATCTAAATTGTAATTGTTTGTAATTGAAAACAGTGCTATACCGGGTGACAATGAAATTACTATTCAGCAATTTATTTTCTTCAGGGCAATCGTATAGTTTTCAAATTTATGGACGACTAGATGCCAATTTTAGATATAATAGCATTTGTGTATTACCTCTGGTTTAACCAAAAGTAATATAAACTTCGATATTTTAAATGGAATACCCTCTATATTTTTTAGGATTTGAATTCTACAGGTCATTCCTGTAATGTTAAATATATCCAAACCTAACTTTTTTGGTTTTAGAGAAAATGGCGTTTGAAAATGTCCAAAGTACAGCACAATATGCAGTTTTATGGGAAAACAAATGAACATAAAAATTTAAAAAGTTTAAAATAGGTTTTTTTAAGACTTTATCTTTAGATACCATTATAATACTACTTCCTGTTTAAATGGACCCTATATATTTTTAAGATTTAAATTCTTTCTTAGTTCTGGAGAAAGCAGAGTTTAAAAAGGTCCGAACGACCTCACAATAAACAGTTTCATGGATATTGTATCGTCGTCTGGACCTTTTTAAACACTGTTTTCTCTAAAACTAAAAAAGATAGGTTAAGGGTATATTATATATTTAATATCAGGAATAGCCTAAAGAATTTAAATCCTAAAAAATATATAGGGTGTTCCATAAGAAAAACATGATGTTCTCACCTTTACTTTTTAACACAACCCTGTAAAATATTCTGTAGATTCTACATGATAAGTTCTACAAAAATTGTCTTCATTGTTTTTCTATGGCTATCTCTTTTAATAAGGAACATAAAGGGGGAAATCAAAAACGACAGTTTTTAAATTTCTCCTTGTATCTTTAAGATAAATATTATTACACTTCTAAGTATGCCATTTTAGTTTCACCCTAGTTTCTCCTAAATCAAGCCCATTACAACCACATCAGTTTTTTTGTAACTTTTGTAATAACATGCTTTTTGTAATAAAAACGCCCATATTTGTACAACCTGTACAGAGTCGTTTTTTGGTTGGTATTATAGGGTACAGGCTAAACGGTAAAAGATACAAGAAATCTAAGATTCGTGTCCCCTCCTCTTTTTAGTGTTTAGTTTAATGGAGCAATTAGATCCACTCTCTCTTGATTGGTTTAGAAGATACAGGATGATTCTCAAAATTCGTCGATTTTTATTGTCTTATTAATCGGACACTTATCGAGATTTTTACGTAGAATCCAGTGGCGTACATAAAATAAATATGAATGTTTTAATTTTTGCGATATAACACAAACTTGCATTTTTTAAATGGGACACCCTGTATCTGAGTATCTCAAAAAATCGCATTTTTTGTTGCGATTACAACAATATACAACACCATAGAGTAAGGAAATTATAAGAGTTATCATGGAATAGCCGATTTAAGGACAGGTCATGCGAAAACTCCCAATATAATTTTATCCGTTTTTCGTTGAAATACCGCCAGTTAGTCATTTCAGTAAGCCGTATCTCCCCACCGCTGATGTTACACGAGGCGAGGCTTCGACCGACGCTTTTAAAGTGTAAACTGAAAAAATGACAAGCCTGCCGCCAACCTGCCGCAAAAGCGGTACGAAAATTTTAGCATGCCATGGTTTCTCTTATCTGTAGGTATGTTACTTTATGACAACACTTAATATTTTGCATTGGTATACACAGTGAAAGTAACAAAAAAATAAAAAAGAAATTGTTTGCAATGGATTGAATCAATATTCATTCTTTTTTTAAAGGGTATGTATATTAAAAAGCCAATTTAACAAGAATATTAAAACATTTATTAACCAAAACAATAGCAACGACAGAAAATGGGTTCATTTATAATAGCAACTAAATAATTATCTTAAGTACTTCATAATTTTTTGCGGTGGTGATTAATTACAAGATGTGTTCAAATGCATTCCATTTTGTTTGATGCATTTTTGGACTCTACTTGTAATCAAAGTAATGGCGATATGGATGTAAATAATTGGTATGCTTTGAATAAAATTTAAATAAGTTGCTTTAAGTTTTTTAAAAATAGATACCAGAAGAATACCAAATATTTACATCTATATCGCCACTAGTTTGATTACAAGTAGAGTCCAAAAATGCATTGAAAAAATGGAGCGCATTTGAGCACATCTTGTAATCACCAGCGCAAAAAATTATTAAGTACTATTATAAATAAACCTATTTTCTGTGGTTGTTATTGTTTTGGTTAATAAATGTTTTAGTATTCTTGTTAAATTGAATTTTTAACATACACAGCCTTTAAAAATAAATGAATATTGATTCAATCCATGGCCAACTATTTTTATATTTTTTTGTTAGTTTTGCTGTGTAGAATAATGCAAAATATTAAGTGTTATATATTGTTGTAATCGCAACCAAAAATGTATTTTTTTATGATACTCAAATACAGGGTGTCCCATTTAAAAAATGCAAGTTTGTGTTATATTTCAAAATTTAAAACAAATATATTTTTTATGTACGCCACTGGACTCTACGTAAAAAGTTATAAAACTTTTGTATTTAAAGTTTCTTTCTATCTCCATAAGTGTTCAAGTAATAGGACATAATAAAAATCGACGAATTTTGAGGATCACCCTGTATCTTCTAAACCAATCAAGTTAGCGTAGATCTAATTGCTCCATTAAACTAAACACTAAAAAGAGGACGGGACACGTATCTTCGTTTTTTGTATCTCTTACCATTAAGTACCCTATAATACCAACCAAAAAAAACCACCCTGTACATTTGTGGCTACTAGGCTATATCTATTTTAGGAACCTTAAGCAGTGTTTCTTCACCATATTCAATTCCATCACCAAGTAGTGTAAGTTTGTCAACTGGAAATTTGCTATATCAAATGTAGCACCTCCCTCTTCAATACCAGATTTTACCTTATGGAGCTCTTCAGCTAACAGTAGTCCACCTGAAGCTAAGCCAGAAGTACCTATGAATGTTGAAGGAATTACTACACAATTACAGGGTGCTACTGTTACTACTAATCCAAATGCAGTTGTAACAGCAGCTCCTGTGATTGTTAATCAGTTTCCTACCACACAATTTAGGTATGTTTAACTTAATAAAATGGTTATTTTTTTATTTAAAATGTGTAACTAACTTTTCTCTATTTATGTAAATAATAACCTGTATAAAACTATTTAGAAAACTATAAAGAACACCTAATTATTAAGATTCATGTAATCTAGGTAAACTACTGACAATTTTACTGTGTTAAATGTGGTAATAATCAGTTTTAGGTCACATAACTTATGCCAAGTTTCACAATATATGGTTACCATCACTTTTGGGTTAACTATTTTGGCAACACCAATCATTTAATTTGTTGTATTTAATTGTTGTTATAGTAACAAACCTACGTTTAGTGTTAACCAAATATTGTGAAACTGGTTGTTAGTGATAATAACTAGTTTTTAAATTTTCCAAATCTATATCTACTATTTGCTAAGATATAACCTACTAAACTTTTAGTAAAAAGTATGTTATCGCCTAAGCATCTTAAAACCACTAAATATTTTTAAAAAATGGTACCTGAAGAATTTTAAGTAGTGATGTTGGCTTATTTGAACAGTGGCTTCAGTAAAGTAAAACCAGTTATAAAGAAGCCACAAGCGTCGTACAAATAAAGACGGAAACAACTATTTCTTTCTAAACGCGTCGTTTAAATAGTATGCAAGCAAGAAAAAGGGAATATTTGAAAGTGAGACAGAACTGATGACCGCCTGGCTTTTTACCACTGATGTTTACTCTACTGTTGTAAGGTTTTAATGAAAATGCCCTGTCATAACTTGGCAACTAGCAAAGCTGAAATATTGAAAATTTTAAATCTCACTAAATTTGACACGCCCACTTCATTGCAAAATATCAAACATTCAAGAGTGTAATTTGTAGTTTTTAAAGTCACACCAAAACTATTCTTATTATTTTTAGTGCAGCTATCCCTCCAAACAAAGGGAAACCTCAAGAGGCCCCAACACATTCAAGAGCTGTGCAACCTCCTGAAGCAGAAGTAGCAGCCCCTAGCAGCTTATTGGGGCTTGTCAAAGGAGCTCTTTCAAGTCAGGTGGTTACAAAAATGGTTGAAAAAGCCAAAAGTTCTGTGGACTCAATTATCACTACCTTGGATCCTCAAATGAGTGAATATATTTGTAAGTAGGTAATAAATAGGTATTTTATTTATCCATTTTGTTTTTATCTACTTAACTAAAAAAAAAATATATACATGTGAGGGCGGTTTGAAAAAATTGACTCTTTTTATTTTGACTTCTGACACTGAAAAATTGGTTCCTAAGCACATCTGGAGTGCGCTTAGCAACGTTGAGTTCCTTATTTTAATAGGATGGTCCGTCTTATTCCAGTTTTGCATATTTTTTCAGTCCCATAAAAAAAAATTAATATAATACCTTTTGTTAATCATACAGCAAAATTCAGATAAAAATTTTGTAAAAAATTAAAGGCTCTACAATAAAGGCCTCTTATACTTTTTGATAAACCTAACCATTAAAACGATATTTCAGGTGAAAGATTAAAGAATTTTAAGAAAAATAACATTTTTTGTTTTGAATTTGTATCTTACTAAAAAGTTTTAATTGAGTTTCTACTATTTCCATTGGAAATTAAATGCTCTAACAAAGAAGGGTCTCTAATACTTTTTAGGTAAGTTATAAAATTCAAACAAAAAGTTATTTTTCTAAAATTTTTAATCTTTGACCTTGAATATCTTTTTATTGGTTAGGTTTATGAAAGACAATTATAGTTTCACTATAGACATTCAGAACAATGCTAAATTTTTGGTCATCAGCTTGGACGCTCGCTTCGTGGAATTTATGAAGCGGGTATCCATCGAGTACACACGTAAACAGTACGTATAATTTGCCGCTTCATAAATTCAGCCTGTCCAAACTGATGATCAAAAATTTAGCTTTGTTCTGGGAGTCTATAGTGAAACTATAATTGTCTTTGGGTTTATCAAAAAGTATAAGAAACCATTTTCGTGGGGCGTTTAATTTTCGATAGAGATAGTAGAAACTCAATTGTCAATGGTCAGAAATTTTTTTAATTTCAAAGATAAAAGTCATGTTTTTTAAAACTCTTTAATCTTTGACCTTGAACCTTTTTACTTTATTTAAAATGTGTAGGAAACAATTTTTGTAGAGCGTTTAATTTTCAACAAAATTTTTTTAGAGTTTTGCTGTATGAATAACAAATGGTGAGATCAGGGTTGGCAAAAACCGGCTCTTTGTGTAGTGATGGCTGGATTTTGGCTTTTTTGTGTTTTGTGGTGGTTTTTGTGTTTTTGAAGGATTTTTTTGTTTTTCTGAATTTTTGACTGTACTCACCTCAAATTTTAATATCAAATTGGCAAATTAGCAAATTGACGGCAGACAAACAAATGTCTTTTGGAATGATTTACTGATTTCATACAAAATTACCGGCTGTTACGAATAAAAGACACTGAACTGTTTTTCAAAATCATTGTTTGAAACTTCTGTATTAAACAGTATTCCAGCATATAGTAAGTGGTGGCAAACTGTCAAATCTAAATTTAATTATTTAATAAAAAAGATAATAATTTAATTAAAATGACAGATTTTTTACATCTCCATAGTTGTCCTGCAACATTTGCTTTTTTGTAGACTATATTTAATACTTATAGATTTGTCTGGAATGACTTAAAAAACAGGCTTCATCCAAAGAGAGTTCTCAAACTTGTTAAATTATTGGGTATTATCATTATCTAAGTTATTTCAGTATTTTAGAATAAGTACTGTTTTATTTTTAAGTTTTATAAATTATTTATAGTGCCGTTAATGTCAATAAATTACGTATTTCCGTTAAAAATAGTTTGTTTACTGGACTTTTGTATGAATTTTTGTGTGGTGGCTCTTTGTTTAAATTTATAGTGTTTTTTCCCATAAAAGCCAGTGGCTTCTTTAGGTGGCTTTTTTGTTTTGCCAACCCTGGGTGAGATATATTTTTTTTGTATAGGATTGAGAAAAATATGCAGAACTGTAATAAGGCGAATCTCCCTATTAAAATTAAGAGCTTATCGTTGCCAAGCCTTCCCTGGAGGTGCCTAGGAACCAATTTTTCAGTGTAAAAAGTCAAAATTAAAATAGTCGATTTTTTTGACCCAGCCTAATACCTATATGGGAAAAGTTGCAAGGTATTTATAGTTTTAATATTTAAAAATGGTTTTGCAATTTAACTGTGCAATATTAGCAACATATTTCACAGAATATTTACTTTATTAAAAGTATAATAATAAATTGGTAGTAAACTGGTAGTTTATTTTTAGATTCTGGTGGGGATTTAGAGATTACTGTTACATCAGAGGAAGAAGATATTGTAAGTGGAGTCAGAGAAGCAGCCCATTCAGTTTTTGGACAAGCTTGGGTCAAGTAAGTAATATCTATTTTTTGCTTTAAAAACACAGGTAGAAAATTTACTGCAATTGATTCTTACAATGTTATTCTTATCATAATCACTTCTGTGTGACAATTTTTTTACATGTATTTTGTCCTAATTTGTTATTTCACCACCTCCTCCCTAATATTTTCTGCAGTTTTATTTAGAAATTTGCTTAAATACAGGGTGTCCGCTGCCATCGATTTCTCGATACAACTAAAATATTTTGACAGCTCTACTACATACTTCCGGTTATACCGGAAGTTAATGTCAACTTCCTTATTTTAAATGGAACACCCTAAATATTATTTATATTTTAGATTCTGCGTAAAATTCTTAACATAATTTATGTATAATGTTCTATACCTAAGTCCAACCGTTTTTGACTTATTTTAAGTTTTATGTCAAAAATGACGTTTGAAAGCCATTACATAACCATTAATTTCTTCTAAACAAAAGCCTTTAATATGAGTTGAGGTTGGGTTCCTTGTAATAAAAACTAAAGCATAATTTATGTTAAGAATTTTACACAGAATCTAAAAAATAAATAATATATAGGGTGTTCCATTTAAAATAAGGAAGTTGGACATTAACTTCCGGAATAACCGGAAGTGGTAGAGCTGTTAAAATATTTTAGTTGTATGTCCCGCTCTGACTTTATAATGTTACCAAATTTTCAAAATTTTTCAAAGCGTACTTTTGAGAAATCCATCGCGGCAGTTCCCGGTGGGTCATCCTGTATATGGTATTTAATAAATGTTATGATTACATTTTAGCGGAATAAAGTTGGGAATGCCACCCCAAAAGGTACAGGCTGTTGGATTTGAAAGTGCCATTAACAATGCAAAAGAAAGAATTGAGTATTCATATAAATTCAGAAAAACAGCTACGGTTGCACTTGAAAATGTTTTACTAAAACAAGACAAAAAGTAAGTATTGTAAATATTAACTCAAACAAAATAAATAAGGATCAAAAATTATACTTATAATGCAAACTAGTGATACTGATTTAGTAAAAATAATAATACAGGGTTAGTAGAAAAAACCGGAACGGTGGATTATCTCAGCAACCGTCAAATATAACTCAACATGAAGAATTCAAAAATTATATTTGCAAGGTTGCCAAGTTTATAGTTTCTTCTCTAGGATAGAGAATTTTTAAATTTTAAATGGAATACCCTAATTCTTATTATCGTAATCAATTGCTTGTATCAACTTTATTATGACCTTATATCGTTTTTTACTTCTGTCAATTTCGGAGATATGGCATCATGCCTCTTTCGAATTCAAAAACGAC
Source organism: Listronotus bonariensis (assembly GCA_014170235.1). Classification (NCBI taxonomy): domain Eukaryota; kingdom Metazoa; phylum Arthropoda; class Insecta; order Coleoptera; family Curculionidae; genus Listronotus; species Listronotus bonariensis. The sequence goes on along the minus strand of JACEGR010000323.1, from coordinate 26,057 downwards.
TAGGTATGGTCAATTATCTAAAAAACGATTCGTACAGGGGTGGTACAGGAACTGGACATTCGAAATTTATGAATTGCATTTTTGCGATGTTTTTGATGAATTCCTGAATTTTGAATGTCCATGAATAACAAAGGAATCTAAGGTCTAGCTCTATTTCATATTGTATATTGTAAATAATCACAACTAAAGTGTTTTTAAGTTTCATTTATTGTGTGCTATTTTATAGCAATCATCATGAACTATAAGGTTTGTTCCAGCAGGCTGTCAGAAATGTTTGCAACCGTTCGGATTCTGCGCACGTCAAATTTCTCAGTCTTCAAACATTACTGGCAATTTTTAACATAACCTTTCTTGTATTGACGTATAAGCATTATGCACGCATTGTTTATTTTTCGTTCCAGCAGAAAACTGTTGCCAGCATTTCTGACTAATATTTGTAACAATTTCTGCATTTTACGATTGTTGCTAACATGTTTCCAACATTCTGCTGGAACAAACCTATAAATTCTTTTGCCTCCTAATAAAAAAACTAGGTCAGTCAGTTTTTTTTAAATTTAAACCTCTATCTAAACACAAAAAACAAACAATATTTAAAAATTTTTATTCCAAAATACTATTGTGGAACTATTCCATAAAAACCGTTTAAAATTTATGGTTTTTAGTTTGCAGTTTAGGGTAGTCATGTTAGTCTAAATATAAATTAATTATTTCTGTCTGAGATGAACCCTACATAACTGGGTGTGTGTGTTACTAGGATGCCCTGCTGTAGATTACACATCTAAAAACTCGGCACCCAGGGTATCTAGAACACGGGCATGATGCAAGCCTTTTTGAAGGTCATAAAGATAAAGAAATTAAAAGAGAAAGTAATGAGCCAATGCAAATTATCAAATTTTGGATTTCCAGTTAGTTTTTACATCTGAACATGTTTCCTAGCTTTTTATAATTGTGTCATGGTTATTTAAAATATATTCTTAATCATGAGTTAATTTAACTTTCTATATTCATATTCATATTCATATTCATATTTTATTCACCATAAATCATACAAAAAATACATAAAATACATTTGTTTTGGCACGTCAACACAATAGTAAAATTGTAAAAAGTAAAGACAAATTTAAAAACAAATATAACTTAACTTTAAGGTCAACAACAATATTAAAATTGTAAAAGGTACAGACAGTTTAAAAAAAACATGTGTAACTTAGCTTAAAGAAGAACAAACAGAACACAGAAATAAATCGTCACTTCCATTCGCCCGTCCAATTCATAAACTCGTCAATTTTATAAAAACTTGGAGATGAGAAAGCCTCTGACTTTCCTTTTTAATATTTTCATGTTAAATGTTTTCCAATCCGTGGGTATTTTATTGTATATCTTAACAAGTAGTGATTCCCCTCCGGTGTCCGTTCTGCACAGATTTACCCTGGGTAGTCTTAACAGATTTTTAGCCCTAGTATGATATTCATGTATCTCTGCTCCGCTTTTAAAATTGCTTTTATTTTTATGTACCCATAAAATTGCCTCTAATATATATATAAATATTTTTAACATACATATCCACCTTTTATGCTAATTTGTTATCAAACTTAACTGTATTCTAATATTTATTTTTTGATTGGAATTAAGATATTCAAATTATTTTTGCTATTTTTATAATAAAGAAATAAGTATTTAATGGAAGAAGTTCTGCTTTAGTTTATCCATCTATACTATAATGTTTTTTCTTTTTAGTTGGTTTGACCTAAGTGTACTAGTTCTGATAGACAAGGAAAAAAGATATCAGTATTCACACATTCTCTCAAGCTACACCTGTTCCTGTTGAAAAGTTTTTAGATAAAGAAGTTGCCGATATTGACGTTGAAAATAAATTATCTGAATATTTAAAGGTAAAAGGCATTTAATATACATTTTTTCTGTTATTAATTTATTAACATTTGCTGCGGCAGCGAGTACCGCGGCTATATCTCGGGAACTATTTATCGTACGGCTTCCGAAAAAAAATCCTTGGTAAATATGGCCAAGAAAAATTGCTGAAAATAATTTTTAAAATCCTAAGTCGACCGCTAGGGGCGTAACGGTAGCCACAAAATAGACAAAATGGCTCTTTTAAAAATATTTTCTATTAACTTATGTCACATATAAGTTTATGTAAGTCATTGTATTACAGAAAAATAGTAAACTTTTTTGTATAAAGCATTTTTTTCTATATTGCGGAATAAGGAGTGGGGGAAGGGACGAATATTGATTGGAAATAGTATATTACATTGCAAGGGTGGAAACTGGACTTATTTCACACGAGTGTAAGAAAGTGATTTTTACACAAGTAATGTACACTATTTTTCCTACGACCACAAGTTATTCACCAAAAAATATAAAAGTTGTTTGTCTTTACAGAAAAAATAAGAAAACAATTGAAAACTTTGCATCACTAGTGTGATATATACTTTTCCTTACTGCGATATATTATACTGTTTAACAATATTTTTATATCAAAAATCACCTACCTAGTAGCTTTTCATCATTTTAGAATAAAAAAGGTCCTCATTTAAAAAATATTGCATGGCTTTTTCAATGTAAATCCCATTAACAGGCTAATAACTCCAAATTAATTTTAAATAACAATGACAACTTTATATTATACTTTGCAACACTAGTGTGGTAAAGTACTTTGCAACACTAGTGTGATATTAGGTATTTTCTATGCATGAAAACAGTGTGTTATTTGCTATTTTCACATGTGGTCGTAGGAAAAAAATTTAACAACTTCCGTGTTACTTAGCCGATTTTAATAAACTTAGTCTCATTTGAAAGAGCATTTAGAGACGCTTTTATTAAAGTATTTACATTACGAGTTTATTGTTGTTTCTGGTCTGTAGATGGCGCTTTTTGACAAAGTTGCAATTTTTTGTTTTTTCTAAAAAAATTAAATGCATTGATATTTCTTTTTTAGATCATAGAATAAAACGTCAAAAAACGTAATAAATGGTGAAAACTCCAAATCAATCCTACTAAGTTATCCATTTAAGATATATGAATAAAAATAGATGTTCATTACTATAAACTGTCGCCGCAATTCTTCCAAACTTATGACCACTAATTTAAATCACACTTGAAAGCACTTTTAAGATATTTCTTATAAATGTCAAAAGAACCTGTTTATGACACTAAAAAACTCAAAAACATGACTTAAATTAAATACCACAAACTTTGTTGGAAAAGTAATAATTTTAAAAATATTATTTTTTTAGTAAAACCCAAAAATAACTATTAAACAAAACTATATTTATAATATAGTATTATAAAAAGAAGTCAAGAGACCAAATTTGTTCCAAACTAAATGGGAATTTAAAAAAAAACATATATATTTTGGAAAAACGCAGTGGCATACCATTTTTTCTTAAAAAATATTTACCCTAAACCCCTTATGTAGGACACTGGTATTTTTACCATTTTTTGTATGCCAAAAAATGTCTTTGTTGCATAGCAGACGTCTACCAAATATTTAAAAATTTCTAAATTGGTGTAAAAGTTTTTATAAACAACAATATTTTTTCCAAAAAATTTAGCCTTCTGTAGCTCAAAAGTTAAGGGACTTAGGACATAAAATCACCTAATGATTAACACCCTTAAGGATCAGCATCTTATTGTGTAACACCCTGTATATGCTACATTTTCTTCGGTTCTAGCACTACGCCATCTTTGGAATACAGGTCTGCAAAAGCTTCTAGTGATACTTAATCGTTGCACCAAGCATGGAAAACCCTTTTGTGGTAATGACGCCGGTTTAGATAACGCAATGCATACTCCCTTGTAGCTATTGGTGCATTTTGATAACATTCAAAGTAAACAGCAATCATACCTACAGCTTCTTTATTCGTAAAAGGCATGAATAAATTAAAGTTTAAAACAGAAAAAAAAAACACTCTTAATAGGTCATTTGACGATGCTTTTCAATATTGTATTTTTTCTTCAAAGCCTACTTAAGTTTTGAAACCCATGGAACTGAGAAATCAAGGTTGTCGTCGAAGGAGTAAAAATGATATGCATGTTGTATTATTATATTTCCTTATACCGGCATTTTTTAGAAACATTCTCTGTTTAAAAACCCTTATTGCTATTCAGATCTTAAAAATATATATATTTTTACAATTAAAACTAAAAAGAAATAATTAAAACATAAACTGTCTTCATAAACTGCCTTTAAAATAATAACTTTGAGTTTTTATAAGATTTTAGTTTTAGATAGATAAGTCAGTTTAAAAATTGTCTGTGTCATCTATTTGTTGGCTGATATTGATAAAAACCATCGCCTTCTAGATGTTAGAATTGTACTAACGGCTCATTCAGTACAATTATTCAAAACATCTAGAAGGTGGTGATACAACAAACAAATGCCATTTAATTTAAGCCATGTTTGTAACTTTTTGTAGTATTATAAAAAGATTTTGCTGAGATTTATAAGAAATTTCTTAAAAGTGCTTTCAAGAGTGATTTAAATTAGTGGTCATAAGTTCGGAAGAATTGCTGCGACAGTTTTTGGTAATAAACATCTATTTTTATTCATGTGTCTAAAAAGGATAACGATATTGATTTGAGTTTTTACTATTTTTTATGTTTTTTGACGCTCTATTATATGATCTAAAAAAGAAATACCAATGCATTTAAAATTTTTGGGAAAATCCTCCCAAAAATTTGCAATTTTGTCAAGGAGCGCCATCTACAGACCAGAAACAACAATAAACTGGTAATATTAATACTTTATTAAAAGCGTCCCCAAATGCTCTTTCAAACAAGACTAAGTTTATTAAAATCGGTTAAGTAACACGAAAGTTGTTAAAAAATTTCCAATCAGTATTTGTCCCTTCCCCCACTCCTTATTCCGCAATATATAAAAAATGATTTATACAAAAATGTTTCCTAATTTTTCCGAATTTATAAGAAACTTATATGTGACATAAGTTAATAGGAAATGTTTAAAAAAAACGGTTTTTCCATTTTGTGGCTACCGTTACGCCCCTAGCGGTCCACTTAGAATTTTAAAAATAATTTTCAGCAATTTCTCTGTGCCATATTTACCAAAGAATTTTTTTTTTTTGGAAGTCGTACGATAAATAGTTCCCCAGATACAGCCGCGGTACTCGCTTAATTGCCCACCCTGTACCTAAGTTTAAATTTTCACAGAAGAAACATTTTGTTAATTTGCATTCAAAACGTCTTTCGACGATCTTTATAACTTTAATGTTTGTACTAAGTGATAGATATTGGACCAGTTAGAGGTTGCTTTTAGAAATTAGGACGGTGGACGATGTTAACGCTGGCCGGGGCTTCCCAGACCTCTCCTACTTTTATCATTGCTCAATAAATAAGAACATTTACTATTTAAGTACTTTATCAAAAATGGTAATTTAATTTTTTAGGCTGTTCCATGCTGGCAGGAAGAAGTATCAGGAATCTCTCGAAAGGAAGTTATTTCCTTAGCATCCCGACTACTTTTCAAGTTGTATAAAGATCGTTTATCTCAGATCAAAGTTTAAGTAAATTAACTGTTTTTTAAAAAGCAATTTAATATTCCTATCTAAAGTAAGGCCGAATATTATTGCTTGTTCTTAATTATAGCAAGCAAATACTTAAACTTAATTTTTGGATGGAAATATGATCGTGTTCCAAGTAAAGTAGCTCTTATCCTAAAAAAAATAATATTTTTTGGTTATAAACCACGTAAGATTCTAATATTTTAAAAATTAGGTAGATTTTATTTTAAAAGGTAAAAAACAACTGATGTTATATTAGTATTTTTCTGCATATCGCACAATTATTCTGGCATTTCTAAAAGTCTTTAGGGAAAATACATATTTTCGTACAGTTGTCAGCAGACTTAGTTGCAAAGAATATTAAGTTAATTTTCCTTAGTTTTCCGGCATTTAAGTTAGGTATAATTATATCAAACTGATTAAATCTATCTCTTTTAAGTTTATATAGATTTACTCATTTATTCTATAGGCACCGAAAATTCAAATTATCTAAATTAGTTTTATAGTTTTTAAAATATTAGGGATTTAATTTTTATCCATTCTAACAATGCTTTAAGGTACGGCTTAGTTTGGCTTCTAGTTGGCCTTGACAACAAAATGCGGCATCACAGCCAACTACCCCGTATATTTATTTATTTTTTGACTATAATTGTTATCTTGCCTAGTAAGCACAAACCAGATTAAAGATACATTAACGTTATACTTTGATTTTAACTTAATATAAGTGTCACATCATTTTTGGAAAAGATCTCTGTGGAAGATACATCTAGATCATTTTGGAAAGAAAATAATTTGTTCGCTATTTATTAAGAGGTTCCAGAGACAGGCATAACTCATTATTTTGTACTTTTTTGTTCCATAAAAAATATCCCGGTTAAAATTAACTGGCAAAAAGTAGAAAACTCACGTCTACCTGACAAACATTCAGCACACTGATTATGATTGCAGAGTTTGCACATAAAAGTAGTTGCGTTTTTTTTTAAACTTAAAGAATTTTTATGTTTGTTTTAATTTTTGCACGATAGGTAGAAAAATAGTTGTATAAGATGTGTGCATCTGGTAGGAAAAGTCACATTCCAGGACTGCGTCTGCAATTTTCACAATGTCCCGAAATGATTTGCGCTTTTTCTGCTAGATAAATAATACTATACAATGTGTCCCAGGATAGGTGTTACAACAGGACAAATGAACCAAAAATGTGTTAAATTTTAAAACAAAATCATGCAACTGGTGTTCCAGTTGAATGATCCAAAACTAATAAATACAAAATTTTACTCCTATTGGTATTATACAGGGCAAGTTGTAACTAACAATATGAAAAATGCTCAGGAACTAACTACCTTTATTTTAAAAAAGAGAACAAAATTGTATAAATAAATCTTGTAAAGAATTGAACTAACGATTAAATCGATGTCTCAGGTCAAGTATTTTAAAAACTGTTAATGCATAGTGTAAAAAATTGACAAAAATATTTTTTTACTTTATTTCTTTAACTTTAAATTTTGACAAAAATGTAATTCTCTAAAACATTTACTTATTTTGTCCTATTTTTAAAAATAAAGGTACTTTACTCTTGGTCATTTTTCATATTTTAAGTTATAACTCGCTCTGTATATTAGCAATCAGAGAAAAATCTGCATTCATCAGTTTTGGACCATGCAACCAGTTTTTTTAATAGGACGTTTAAAAATTCCAAAATTTTTCGTCCATTTGTCCTCTTGTAACACGTATCCTGGGACACACTGTATATTTGATTATTAATTTTTAATTGCCCGTAACTATAATTCATATCTCGAGTTAAGATAATCTCTATAAAATATGTATTTGTTATTTTAACATTAAGTTTTTGTAAATATAAATTTTATTTGTAAATAGGTCCACTTAGTACTTATGAATGTCTAGTTTTTGTAAGATATATCTGATAATTGTATATTATTCTGAAACTGTATTACACATACTTAATAAGCTTTATTTGTTTTCTTTTTTGTTTAAATTTTCCAAGATCTGAAACATCGAATTATGTGATGGTTTAATACCTAGTACCCACAGCTCTCATAAAATAACAAGAATAGCGACTCCCTATCTAACCCTATAAATAAAACAGCAGTTTAGTCACAGGGCCGTATTATCCATTAGGGTGGCTAGGCTACAGGCCAGGGCGCCCCATGAAAAATAGGCGCCAGACAGGGAGTTTTTAGAGAAGTTTAGGTTGAGTGGGAATTTTTGGTGACTAATTTCAATTTCTCTGTGATTGACATTAAAATAGGCGTAAAAAGGAGGGAAGGACCTTTTTTTTCGGGTGATGAAATAAGGCGCCTGGCACTCAAAATAGGCGCTCCGGGAATTCTAGCCTAGGGCGCCTCAAACCGTTAATACGGCCCTGATTATACATTATTACATTATACGTTAATGCTTGGTAATTTTATTTTTAAACTACGATATTTTTCAATATGGCCGACCCCTTTAACTTTTTCTTGAAATTTTTATTTAATTTTGTGGTTTATGGAGAGCTGTGCTAGAAACCAGTGCCGGATATAGCCGACGCGGGGTCCGTAGCAAATGTGAATTGGGGACTCTTGAGTTACTTTGCCTATTGAAATTTGGAATCTAAACAAAACAGAACATTTACAAAATGGTTTTTCGTGATTTAATGCGTGCAAATTTAGAAATAACACTCGTCAAATTAATATTTCTAAATAAATCATTTTCTATATTCATTATAGTGAGGTCATTTAAATGTTCTTGCCCCATTGTGTACCTTAATATATTTTTATTCGTTTTAATTTGAAAAAGAACGTTCTTCACTACAGTTTTTAATTAACAAACTCAAGTAAATTCGTTACCAGTGTAGATCTACCGTTTTTAACCTTGATCTACCGCTCTACCGTTTTAACACCGGAATTTACCGCATTTTTATTGTCGGCTGTAACATAAAGCAAGAAATGTTCGATCCATAATAATGTATGTAAAACTGGAAATTATACATTATTTTGTTGTAAATTTATTTTTGAAGGAATCTGTGAAACGTAATGGAATATTATGAAACGTGTTTAGAAGTGAGGACCTTTTTTTCGGAAAGGAAAGAAGAAAAAACAGAGCAGTGGATAAAGATATTTATTTTTGGACGAGAACATATATTTTAGAAAAATGTTCACCAAACCAAAAAGCTGTTCTACATTTAGAAAACACAATTCCAATGATTATTTTATTGGATTTTATAAAAGTGAAACAAATTTCCCTCTTAAATAAAAAAAAATAAACTTATGTAATTGTGGTAGGAATGAACGACTGAGTCCACGGACTGTTAAAGTAGGCTTATTAAATTTAGTACCCATTTTACTATTTTCTTGTTGGTAATCATTTGAAAACTTTTTACATAGTCGGGTTATACAAACAGCTCGAATCGAAAACAATATTAGGGGTTTCCCCCTGTAAGTATTGTGGTATTGCCAACTTGCAGCATAATAATATACAATTACAGAGTGGCCAACGCTTATTTTAAGAATAGATAAGGTGTGTGCGTTTTCGGTAATGAAATTCTGCTGTATTATCCATTTTTTACTTATTGGAAAAAAACCTCAACCCAATTTTTATTCATTTGAGTATTTTTTGGGCCCAGGCGCGGGGCCCGTACCATTTGCTGCCTCCTGCTACATGGCTAATTCGGCACTGAAACCAAATCCATAAATGTATACTGATATACAAAAAACACGTACTTGTTATCAACGTTTTATTAAGCAATTTTACTACTAATTTACATTACAAACATGATTTACAAAAACAACACTGTTTTTGTACTCAGTTCAAGTTAAGATAATTTATGAACACATGAGGAGGCTGGCTAAGTGTACAACCTCCAAAATGGGATTTTTACGTTTTATCCAATAAAAAATGAACAAAAAACCTTTATATTGAATGTAATGCATTCATTAATAAATTTGAACTCTGTTATGGATGTAGTCTTGGCCTAAAAAGTAATTTATTTAAATTCAGCGCCGTAAAATAAAACTTGGGACATTTATATTACTGTATTAAAAAGTAAAAATAAAGATTGTCCACTTTGAAACCGGTCCCTCACATACCGATCCAGATTTTAATAAAACACATTTCAAGAATCAAAACTTGAACAAACTATTAAAAATGCTGTTTTACTATACTTTTCTAACTAAAGATTTTTTTTATATAGCAATTAGATTACTAAAACTAGATTAAAATATGCACCCCAAAAAAACAATAGAAAAAAATCTTTTTGCTTTTAGTCATTCAACATTTTAATACATATAAAGTGTGGGGAGGGTGTGCCTCTCATCTAACCAATAAGCACGCAGCAGTGTCGCTCCAGTACTAAACTAGTCAATCATTTAGCTATGTCTATAACATAGCTGAAAGGAAACTTAAGATTTTTTCAAAGTTTTTTTTTCATACCCTGGCCAACTGGCCTGGTTGCAACATTTCGTTACCACAATAACACAAATGGCGTTTTTCCGATAAAGGGTCACTTTTATTTTAAATAGAACACCATGTATATTTTTCTACCATCTTAAAATTCAATCTTTCCCCTTAAAAAAATTAACACAAGGTATGGTTATTTTCGAAAATATTAGATTTATTGATCTCTAAAAAAATGACGGCATGACATGTTTTATCAGACAAGGAAATTTGCTTGATACAAGGTTACAGAAAAATATATGGCAACAAAACTATAGGCTTTTCTCAATATTGGCAAAAGTTTTTAAAAAAGTTATCTAAGCTTATTGCAATTAATATTTTGTAAATAGCCTATAGGTTGGTATAGCTTTGTAGCCATATTTTTTTCCTGTAGTAAATTTTCATTTTCAAAAAATACTCTTTATTGCATGGCATGCAGTACACTTTTCAGATATTCATAATTACATTATTTTTAGACATTATCATAGCTTATTTTACATTTTATTAAAGGGGGAATGAATGAATTTTAAGACTGTAGAAAAATATACATGGTATTTCCAAGCTGCCTACCCTTTATAAAATTATTGAGAAGCTGGTCCAAAAGAGACTGATGGACATTTCGAAGCGATATAAAATTTTGTAAGCCTTTCAGTTTGCGTTTCAGGAGTTTCAGGGTACCAATGAAGCAATATTTTCATTTTTGGAAAATTTATATACAAGTCTTAATGGTAGCGATGTGGCGGCGGCTGTATTTTGCGATTTGAGAAAAGCATTTGACTGTGTGAATTATAAGGTACTTTTAGGTAAATTGGAGCGTTACGGCGTTAGGGGAATTGCTGTGAATTGGTTTGCTTCTTATATATCAAATCGAAATCAAATTGTAAGAGCTAATGGTAAATGCTCTAATATTTCTCATGTAAGTAGTGGCATTCCTCAAGGTTCAGTCCTAGGGCCACTACTTTTGTGGTGCAAAATGTTTGTCTTTTAATATTGCCAAGACTGGAGTATTAAGTTCTAGATTTTTTGTGATGATTTGACGTTGGAAAATGACTTAGTAGAGAATAGATCTGCGTCAAAGTTTTTGGGTATTTTTATTGACAATAAATTAAGGTTTGAAATACGTATTACAGAATTATGCAAAAATTGTCAGCGGCTTGTTATGCCTTAAGGACAGTTTTCAGGGTTTTTGTAATAATCAATTAATGAATTCCATTCTAATTTTACAGAAGCGAGCAGTGCCTATTTAGAGTTAGATGTAGGGAATATTGTAAACCACATTAAAGACTGTGTGTTTTATTCACAAAAAGTACAAACGCTTTATACCGCCTAATCCACATAATACGGTAGGAGATGGCCTTCCTCCATACATCCCCAAAATTGCATCAACTAAAAGATTTATTATTTTTGAAAGCATTAAAATGTATAATCATCTTCCGATATCATTTATACAAATTTCCGATGATTAGTTATTTATTTAAAGGAAGATTAAAGATCAAATTGTAGCAAGGCCTTATTATACACTCCAGGAATTTTACGACGACACTTTTTAAATATAGTAGTGATTACTACTTTTTAACTAATAATTTTTTATCTGTGGCGCCTATATTTTTTATTTTTAAAGGTCTAATAGGTAGATATGTTTTCTCTAGGTAGGTCAAATAGATAGGACTGCACTATGGTGACCTAGACTGCACTTAGGGGACTTTACGGCATGCATATCTCACGATTTTAAAAAGAACCTTTTTTAGTGTCCTTAAAAAATTAAAAATGTGAGGTTACCATGGTTACTGAGTTGGATGCGGACCAAACTTAATAAAATTTATTAAAAATAAACGTATTAGCCTAATTGTGGATAAAATTATTATTTTTTGCAATGAAGTTTAATGCATCATTTTGGAAAAAGTTCCGTTAAGTCCAGTCTTGTAAATCTATTTAACCAAAATTGGCAAACCTAGAGAAAACAAATCTACCTATTAGCCCCTTAGAAATGAAAAAGATTGGCGCAACAGATAAAAAGTTATTGGTTAGAAAGTGTGCAAGATTAATTTGTCCCACATTGTATATGTATTAGTTATTTATTAGATAAGTGAGTTATATTACATATAAGTCACGCAAGAAAAGTTTAACTCCTCGAGCCCGAAGGGCGAGAGAGGTAATTTTCTTAAGTGACTTATATGTAATAACTCACGTGTCTAATACAAAATTTTATCCAACACTTTCGTATAAATCGTTTTTAATATCGAAAATAATTTGAAAACGTCATCCATTATTTGTTACTTGTCATTGTCAACACCAGCAACAAAATTTTGTATTTTTGGAAAGCAAGCTTGTTTGGTTGTAATGCATTTTGTTGGTAAATAAAGTCTATAATTCACTAATGAGCTAAAGGGTACTTTAGCTCACTAGTGACTTATAGTACACTTTATAATAAGGTAATTTTCTTAAGTGACTTATATGTAATAACTCACGTGTCTAATACAAAATTTTATCCAACACTTTCGTATAAATCGTTTTTATCCAACACTTACATATAATATCTACATAATTGATCAGATTTTGAGGATATAAAGTGTACTATAAGTCACTAGTGAGCTAAAGTACCCTTTAGCTCACTAGTGAATTATAGACTTTATTTACCAACAAAATGCATTACAACCAAACAAGCTTGCTTTCCAAAAATACAAAATTTTGTTGCTGGTGTTGACAATGACAAGTAACAAATAATGGATGACGTTTTCAAATTATTTTCGATATTAAAAACGATTTATACGAAAGTGTTGGATAAAATTTTGTATTAGACACGTGAGTTATTACATATAAGTCACTTAAGAAAATTAAACTTTTCTTGCGTGACTTATATGTAATATAACTCACTTATCTAATAAATAACTATTTTCTAATAATTTTTACAGTTGTATTTACATTTTATTTGTTGACACTAAATTTAGTTTATATATTCGTTTGACACTTTATTTTTTATGTACATTTTATCAGTACATGTCGCTCGTTTTTAAGACATTTTTTTCTTGTATACCAGTATATGTTCTTTATCTACTTTTATTATTTTTTTCTAATAAAAGAGCTTTATGTATATCAGTTGCCCGAACAGTGTGTGTGTGTGTGTGTTTTTACCGACATTTTTTTTCCACTGACTACATTTTACTAGTACATGTCGTTATTGGCTTTTTTAATATATTTTTTTGAATTTTAATTGTCTTAATTATAACGTGGCTCGAACTTGATAAAACCTATTTATTGTTCTAAAATTTTTTATGTTTAATCTACTCTACTTTTATTTTTGTATATTGACTTGATTTTTGGCTTTGTTAAATTAACCAACTTTATTTTACACTAATTTTTTTTATGACAGCATTGTTTATTAGATAAAATCTTCGAACAATAAAGTATATTTTGATTTAATTTGATTTATTTTCCGGTTAAATAACTATGGACGCTATTTTAAAATAAAACCAAATGTTTAATATGTAGGAATTTATTCAAATTATTATTTTCATAATACAATGCAAATACTTTTACAAGCCCAATCTATGGACATATCAATACTTACCAATTACTACTACTGAATCGATAGACACCACAGTAAAAGCCCAAAAAGATGTATGTAATCCTTGCTAGTTACAAACCCTTACTAAAGCCTGAAAAAAAAACAACAAATACAAGTTATATACGTGACACTAATGGGCAAACGAAGATTTTATTATTTTTGTGAAATAACAGAAAAAAAATTAAATTTACGCTGACCTGTTTGAAAATGCAGTTTGGTAATATATTGAATATTTTGTGAATTTACAACATCGAACAGTCGGACGAGACAAAAACGGTCTTTTACAAATGTTATGTAAAAAATATTTGTAAATTTACCTTACTTTTATGTAATATAACACTAAACATGATTTTATTAAATTGTTATGAATATTATATAATAAGTTTAATAGCACATGTAAGTTATGTTAATTTACAATTTTATTATTTTGTACACAAATTTTGTAAAAGTGCATTATAATTTTGTCACATCCGATCGTGGCTAAAAATAACTAACGTTCTACGTTGTAAATTCAAATTCACAATAAGTGTCACATTAAATAAGAGTTAATATTTTAATATATTTTTTTTTTTTCAAGAAATGGAACTATTAGAAACTAAAATTATAAAACTGTCTCTAAACTTCCTTTGGTAGTTTCAGAAAGAAAAGCTGAGCTACCATACACAAGTGAAGACATTGCTGTTCCCACTACGAGCACACCTTTTTCACTCTAAGATGCGAAAATGGCCGGCTTAAAAGTGTGGGGTAATCAATGTTAAAAGACTGTTTTATTTGAAAAAATGTTTCACGAGAGTAAAGAGACTAAAATTAAATCAACAACGAAAATCCGTAATTAAAACTCAATTATTTTTTTAGTAATTTTCCTTATCTACCTTCAATAAAATGCCACTAAGAAAGCTGTAAAAAAGGTTGCAAGAACTTACCTTGAAGTTTTTACTTCATTCTTGGTAGCTACTCTTTAAACCCATAGGCAAGCTAAAAAAACACAAGAATAATTAGAAAGAACTTAAAAAAAACAATAAGTAAAACAAATGTTTTAATTCAAATCAGACTGCCAAGAATAAGATCACGAATTTTCATAAAATAATTATTTGCGAAACCTTGGTACTAATATCATCATAATTACTTTAATTATATTAACAGTTGTAAAAGATGGTTCTCATATTTTTTTTATTATTATTTGTATTTAGCTTATCTGTTGTCATTTTAGTTTTTAAGTAATATTTTGTGTATTATTTTTTTAAGAATGCTGCAAAAATGAATTTGTATTTCCCTACATAGTTTAAATAATTTATTAATATATTATAACATAACACCGACAAAAGATAAATTACAAAAAATATATATAATAGAGAAAACGTATTTCTTTTTAGAAAATAAAAAACACCGGATACTAAAATAGCACACTTAACAACAATATTTTAACATAATGTTAAAACCATAAACTTTAATACATTATAGAAATCTCTTGTTCTACTTACCAAAATGAAGTAAGAATGCAAAATTGTTGTACCATCCCAGGTAGTCAGCAAAACCACAGTCTAAAAAAAACATTATTATTTCATTGTGTGTTTTATTTAAATTTTAAATTAATTAGTTCTAAGTAAATTATCAGAATCCTTTTGGCAACAAACAGTGATAGTCTTATTAGATTATCTTCTACAGAAAATTGTCATCATATATAACCATTATTTTTCTATAAACATAAAAAGGTAACAAATAATTTAATAAAGGAAATTTTAAATTTTAATGAATGATTTAATAAACACCTTATATTAAGGTAACAATGTGACGATAGGTACAGATTTAATAATGTTATAGTGAATATTTCCATCATACCTTAAATTCCCCTAAAGGAGTGCAATTATCGAAAAATTACAGCAGTAATTTTGCGAAACCGCTGCTGAAATGGAAATTGGATTGTAAGTGCTTATAATGGTAATTTACTGTTACCTATCGTTAAACAAGGCATATTCTGACAATTAACGTCATATTAAGTATTCAGTGACAGCAGACAAAAAGAGATTCTGGTTAGAATTGATCCTCGAAATATTTAGTTTTTTTCTGTTTAATAGAATGTTTGAAATAACTTGATTAGAGTTTTTAATTAATTCGGCAAATATTCAAATAAATTACACTTATGCATCAAAATAACCAGATAATTTTTTCATTCAACGTGTTTTTTTTAATTACAATCGTTTTTTTATATTTTACAAAAAAGCCCTCTTCCTGCGGAGTCGGGCTTTTAATAATATAAAAAAACACGT
This sequence comes from Listronotus bonariensis, assembly GCA_014170235.1. Classification (NCBI taxonomy): domain Eukaryota; kingdom Metazoa; phylum Arthropoda; class Insecta; order Coleoptera; family Curculionidae; genus Listronotus; species Listronotus bonariensis. The sequence goes on along the minus strand of JACEGR010000323.1, from coordinate 10,260 downwards.
TTTATTTAAAAATTATCGGTAATTTTGATGCACTTGTGCAATTACCCCAAATGATGTCACTAAGTACTACTAATTATAAATATGTACCGAAGATATATGTAATTTTTATTTTTACGTAGTGTAACAGAACTTTTAAAAATCCTAAACTTAAAATAAATACTATAAAATTTATTTTAAAAAGCAATTTTATTGTTTTGAAACTAGTGCATCCCTGCTAACTTCTACATTTTTATGTAAAAAAAAACCTAATATGTAAATTATCACTTACCTTTTTCTCCATTTCAATAAGTACTTTAATTATCAAATCATCTACCAAGCAACCATCTTAAGCCATTGTAGTTAAATCACCTAAAAGATAATAATTATATAATTACTTAAAAAAGTTAAAAAAAAACTATTAACTGTTTAATTTTATATCATAAAAAATGTTTTTTCGAACACTGATATTCTGTAATTGGATCCGTTTTTATAATCATTTAAATCTTAATTGATAAGTGGTTAGCAAGCTTTTTAAAAGGTAAAAATATTACAATAATTGTTACACTCACAACGTCGTCAGCTATGACAAGAATCTAGGTAGTAAAATTGAAACAGAACGTCAGTAACGGATAGAAGAATAGAAAAGGAAATGTGCCGCCTTAGGCCAGCCGCACACATCCTACTATCGAACAAGATTATCTGAAGGTCGACTGGCTTATGATATGTTTAACGTGACGTCCGATCAGAGATCTGATCGGATGTCTGTGTCGCGGTCTTTTAGAAAGTAGGATGTGTGCGGTCAGCCCTATATAAATAGTTATATTTGAAAAATAATTTGAATTGTGGCGGTACATGCGTGGACTTACACCAATCATGTAAAAATATTTTAAAACTTATATATAACATTAAATAATTTTGCATATTAAAAAATGGGCTGTCCAAAAATGTTAAGTATTTATGGATTTTTACTTACCATTTCTCTAATGACGATAATACGAGTTTTGGAGGAATTATAATTGTTATGAACCAGCATTTTTCATTGCTTGTACTGCATTATTTATGTAAGCTACCACCTACAAAAAAAAAACATTGTTTTAGCAAATTTTATTATTTATATCCATAAATTTTCATTGTTATATTTATATCATATATTTTATTTTCGAACATAGATATTCTGTAATTGGATCCGTGTTTATAATCATTATACTAAAGTGTAAGGGTGTTTTTTTAATAGCAAGTTTTATTTACAATTATCAGACATATTTACTGTTTTTCCAATTGGGAATTCGGTCTTAAAGGTTTTTAGCATTTATAAATGTAAGAAGTTTTTATAAAAAATTGTGACAATTCTCCCAACTGGGGTTTACAAAAGAATTACCTAAGGGCATAAAATCTGCAAATAAAGCTTTTAAAGTTAATAAAAATGATCTATGCATTTTTCATTTATGGTTGTAAAAAAATATAGCTATAAAATATACTTTTTGTATTTGTAATTTTGACAAAACCCAAAATTTTCAAATACACTAAAATGAAGGCATTTTCTTTAAAACCAGATTAAAAACTTAAGCAATTACACAAAAAATTTAAAACATAAAATAAATAACTTTATAGAATACTTACACCTAAGATATTTCATATTTTGTTTCAATCCATTTTCATATTCCAACTCTGTAACATAAAAAGAAATAAATAAATAGGATATCACTTAAATTTCATTTAAAGTCATGTTTAAAATCTTTCAGGCCTGTTGAGCTTTTACAACCGTCATGGTATTACAGTGTAAGTTAATTGTCATCATAAAAACAAATTTTTAAATTTAAAAACTATAACTGAGTTTAAGTAATAATGATGTTAAAATTAATTATTATTTTATTAAAAAATGGAATTGAAAAATGTCTTTTCCTTTTAAGGATATTTTTGTTTTTTAATTATTTTAAAGGTAAACTGAAAAGGTACGAATACTTATAAGTCTACAGAGTCGTTCTATTTTTAAGGAAAGTATTATAATATAGTGAATTCAAAACAATTTCCGATGCACGTCATACCCCTTGAGTGGCGTCAAAATAGCATTTTGTTAACAATTTGCAAATAAAATTAAATAAAACAAGTCGGTACGTGTTTTCTTTTTTTATTTATTTGGTGATGAAAAATGCAATAAATGCTAATATTGTTCCAAAACACCTCGTATAAAAACATGTGTCTTTGTTTTTATACCTTTTACTAACAATGAAACGTAACTATGGTTACAACTACGACAAAATGTTTAGTTGTTAATGTCTCGAAGTGAAGACTACAAAAGTAGAAACTAGAATACTACTTCCAGGTCTTCCATCGCCGTTTTATAGTAAATTGAAAAAATCTAGCAAATTTTTCTTAGTACAGGATGAAATAAAAAGTATTAAGTGAATAACTCGACTGTTGTCGGAAACCTTCGAAAGTGATGAAAAAAACTTAAAAGAAACTAGGGTAAATTATTCAAATAAACTATCACTAGCTAGCCCTAATTTTATAAAATCCTTTAAACTGAACACTTATTTTCTCAGTCCGTAACAATATTAATACACGAAAAGACAACAAGGCGACAGAACAGTTAAGAAGAAAGTCGAACGTCGCAATTTGACCAACCTGACGATAATACAACTTGAATTAAATGTTTTTTCGGTGTTAATCGAAGGAAATTTTTTCTGTTACTGGATGCGTTAAATAACGACATTAATATGTGTTCAGTACACTAATTAAAAGGCCAAATTTTAATAATTTTTGTTCTGTTAATTTTAATTAGGCGTCAGGTACAGCTGATTGCTGACGTGCATCGGAAATTGTTTTGAATTCACTATAGCGAAAAAAAAATCGTAGTTTGGCAAATTATTTTATTCACAACCATATATGTAATGTTGACATTTCCGAAAGTTTGAAGGTGTCACTTTTCTGACTTTTACTTTGTTCCCATGGGAGAGAGATCACAGCCTTCATAAAAGAAGTAGAAAACCTACTGGTTGGTAACATTGTCACTTGTCACGCCAATATATCTTTCAATACAGTCGATTCGTTTATTCAGTCACAGAAGTATGTGGCTGTTCCCAACATCGCGAAATAAAAGTCGTTATATAATTCACATTTTTGAGTTTTTAAATGTTTGAAAGAAAAATAAAGTAAAAATAATCGTAGCAACGGTCGCAAAAATTTAAAAACTCGCCTATCTGGCTTGATATTTTAGACATTTCCGTGACACCTTCACCCCCGATGTCTGGTGGCGTAATTATTTGACAAATTCAAAATCATTTTGTTAGGTTGCCACATTTAAAAAAAAAAAAAAATAATAATAACAAAATTAAAAAAACAAAAAACGGTTGTAAATCAAATAGTATACCAATCTCGGTGAAAAGTTTCATTACTGTCTCTGTAAACCATCCTCTTCTCTCGACGGTAACGAAACACTTTCCACCTCGATACCACCTATGATTTGTATGGTACCTTCATAAATTCATACATACCTAGTAACATTTTCTAATCAAATTCTCTTGCAAAGGTTCGTTATCGTTAACAAACAAAATGGATGTTGGGCGAAGGCAAGTTTCTTTATCCCACATACTGAACTGTAAAAAGGTCATATTTACATTAAACAAAAATATATTTAAGAAAATAAATATAATTCAAAAATTTGCCCGGACTTTAATCCTGGTCGCTACTATGACAAAAAAACCACCGAATCGATATTGGTGATTTAGAGGGACTATATAAAGACAAATTAGATGACATAAGTTTGTAATATAGAGCACCAGAAAAAAGATTTTATTTAGATAAGCGAAGTTTAGCTCATGTTTTTATAGTTTTAACGTAATTTCTACATTGACTTGTAAATTGATTCACGTATTATATGACATAAAAATAACAGAAAAATACTTGTCTCTAAACTTCCTTTGGTAGTTTCAGAAAAAAACCCGAGCTACCATACACAAGAAAAGACATTGCTGTTCCCACTACGAGCACACCTTTTTCACTCTAAGATGCGAAAATGGCCGGCTTAAAAGTGTGGGGTAAAATTCCTTACTTGCGGGGTTATTATGAAAATTATGAGTTTTTCCAAATAAAACTTTTATAAAAAAAAGTCTATTGTTAAAAAATGACCTTTTATGTTTCACTATTTAAGCAGAAACAACACGATTCTAAAATAATAAAATTAACAATTTACCTTTTATTGTTTCCCAGAGGTCTCATTAATCAAGCATATTGACCTGAAAAAATATATATATTATTGGGAATCCTTTAAAAAAATATATATTTTATCATTGAATAAAGAAGGGTCAGAATCCTTTTGGCAACAAACAGCGACATTTATATTTAAAAATATCTTCTAAAAACATATATCATCCTAAAAATAATCTTATATTTTGATTTCAAACAATTTTGACGTGAATAACAAGAGATTTGACGATAAAGTGATAGTTACATTTATGTTTAAAATATAAATTATTCTTTTTTGAATACTTACCAAAATCCACTACCTATGCAAAAGTTTCTTAGGTCCCGTCACTGCCTGAAAAATAAAATTATTGTTAAGCAACATGCATTTTATTTTTAATTTTCCTAAAAATATTACTAGACACATTTCAGAATCCTTTTGGCAACAAACAGAGACATTTTTTCTTTTTAAATATCTTCTACAACTATAAAACTCATCATTTAATTTTTTTTTAAAGGACTTTGAAGCAAGCATATTAGAAATAATATACTTTATATTCATAACGTAATAAATTGAGAGTTTTTACAAATTTTAACCTTTTTTTTAGATAATTTTTATATTTAATTGTCTTTATAAAATTTTTTGATTTTTAACTTCCATAAGTTTTTAATTTATAAATGGTTTGTGAGTGTGTCTCTTTTCATTGATCCCCAGTTTGTAAAATCAATTGATTTCGTCTATATATTGCGACCTGGGCGTTCAGAGACTACTCCAAAGAATATTTTGTAATGGAAAAAAAAACTTAATATATGATTTATACATTAATTAGACTTCACCTTATTTTGCTACTTATAATATGAAGACCACAAAAGAAAAACGATGAATGTCCAAAAATAAGAAATGTTGAGGAAAGTGCTTTTTAACATTTGATATTGAATTGTTTTGCACAGTTTGCGATATTTTTTAACTCTTTTTTAGACAGGACTTATTATTTTTCCGTTTCTTTCAATACTAAAATATTCATCAACCCACGAGATACAATATACTGCAAAAATATCATTTCATAAAAAAATGGACTTTAATTGTTTTTCCCGTGTGGTTTTCCTATGCAATTAATATATGATAATTTACCTTGTTATTTAACACTTATAATGATGCACCTTATTGTTCTTAGCCACAATTCATAGAAAAAAATCCAGATCTGAAAATTAAAAACCCTAATTAAAACTCTCAATAAATAGGAAACAGATCAATTTTATATTTGTATATTGTCAGCTGGCCGTTCTAAATAGCATCAAATTAATCTCAGTACAGGTCTGTGATAGAACAATCATCATTAAAAATTAAAAAAAAACAAAAATTTAATTTAATTAAGAAAATTGAAATCTCACCTAAATATTAATTACTGTAGCACATTTTATCAATAGAATTTTTCTTTTTAGATTCTTAGCAAGATGTTTCCCCAAAGCTGGAAATAAGAAAAATTACATTAAATAATTTTCTAAAAACTTAAAGGAGTAATAAATAGTAAGTCAAAACACAATCAGAAATACCAATCAGTCACCAGTGTCAGACTGGGGCGGAATAAAAGAACATCATGTAAAAAAATAACACAAAAACAGATTGGGCGCATTCAGGAGTACCAACGAATTAAAAATAAAAAGGAAGGAGTATAATGCGAAATGACAGTTGTCCAAATTGTCTGACAGAATGGTTCTTGCATATGGCGGTTGCTAAACTTCCGGCGGACATAGGCGTAACATATGCAGTGATCATTAGATATTTTATTTATTTTTGATAAAAGCGAAAAACAATATTTAACAAATTATATAAAATGGTTGCTCATATAAAAAAATAATTTACATTACAAATGTTTCCCTAAATAAAATTATTTTTTAATACGCTTAACAAAAATTTCACAAGATGTAGGTTGTCTGGAAAGGTCATGTCACAAATGACAGGACTGACAGAGAAGTTAAAAAAATGTTGGTACTTCATATAATTTTGTTTCTATTGTGCTTCGTTATGGAATTATTGACCTTAGAAGAAAGAAAGATAATTTAATTTATAACTTTTAAACGATTTTCTTGGTATCAACGGCATTTAAGCAATTCAATTAGCTCATCTTAGTGCTTCTTTCCATAATATGTAAATTTTTGTTCAGTTCATTTAAAAAACTTGATATTCTGATTATATCATCTTAATCGATATCTTGCACCGCTGTGGAGAAAATTTAATTTTATTAAAAACTGTCAGGCACAGAACAGAAAATGTACAAGTCGATTTAATTCTGTAGCACTTGTAGTATATGTATTTATATCAAGCCCAAAAAATGTTGATAACTAAATTGCCTAAATGTCGTTGATACAAGACAATAGTTTTTTGTTTATATTTTGCCTTGCTTACTTAAATAAATAACATTTCAATAAAAAGGTGAAAAATAATACAACACTATTTTGTTTATTGTTTATTGATTAATTATGAACTTACAATGTACAAAAGTAGTAATAAAATTTTTTCTTAAACTTAACAAAAACTGTTTTTTAATTTTGACACCTAGATGCTTACTGCATCTGTATGTGCCAGAGTAACTATCCTTAATAAATTTAACAATAATATTCTATAAACAATAACAATATTCAAAATAATCCTTAACTTAAAAATGTATTTATAAATATTTATTTTATTGCCCTTTAAATTGAATTAACTTCGTATAAACAGCTCTAATTTTTTCTACATTTGAATTTATGTTTCTGCACATGAAATGAATTCAGTGTCTAAATATGTATTTGTAATACTTTTTATCAACAAATGTGTATGACTTTTTGTATGTACAGCAGAAGTATAAGATGATGTCTGTTTAAAAATATTTTTATGCTGAAAATAATTTAAACAATTCAATATTATTTTTGTTTTATTTATTTTCTTGTCAACAATTTGTTCATGCCTTAAAGTTTTTCAACCTTGGTGCATACGTCAATTAAGTCATAACTGGGGTATTTTAATTTTCCAAATGACTTCAATGATATTAATGAATTTAGGAAGTTTTCCTTGTTGCCACACAGTTGAGATACACAAGTTTCACATTTGATTTTAGTGCCAAGCTTAAATGCGACAAAACCAGCAATGTAAGTAACTACTTCTGAACTGTATAGAGATAAAGAATCAAAACTCATTGCGTAAGAATGGTCATCTAGAAAAGTAATAAAATCGGATTCCGTAACCTCTGAATTCATTTCATTAAGAATTTTTGATTTGGCAGAGTATCATTTATCGTTTGTTCCGGACTCTTTAAAGAACTTACATTTAAAATAGAAATTTCCTCCAAGGGAATACAGTTACCAGCACCACCATCTCTTACTTCTGCATGTATGGTAATTTTTTTGTAGGCTGATGTAAACTGTCTACATGTAGGGTTATTGTTGTGACCACCTTGTGATCTTACAGATCAAAAAACAATTCCAAATGATCTTGGCTTAATTTATACATAGGGATATATGCTAGAAAATTATTTTTTATAACATATTTTTGCCAAATTCCCAGTAAGCTTTCAAACCCCATTAAAAACCCCAAGAAACCAGTTTTTCTGTTCGACATCAAAAGAGGTGTACCATCATACAGTTTTAAATTACTAAAGTAGCTTTTCAGTTTTCATAAAAGTTTGAAATATCTATAATATTGGATGCACAGGCTGCTTTTTTAAAATTCGGTAGTGAAAGCTTTCTGGAATTTAAAATATCAAAAGCGTCATTAACAATATATATAAATTCAGCTGTACCTTCACAATCTTCAAATTCTTTTAATTTTAGTTTTTTCTTTACAGTACATTAATGAATCAGCAACTGATCGACTTAATAATTGAGTGGCCAACTTTACTTTCATTTTTTGTTTAAAAAAATTTAAATGTTGGTTTCTAAGTTTATTCCCTAAATGAAGCCCTTCTGACATTTGTAGCTCATTTAACCTAACAATATAATTAAAATTTATTATCTTTCCATTTTTATCAACTAATTGAGCCAATTCGGCAAAACAATTCCTTATTAATTTGACCATGTGTGCTGGGTCTGGCAAAACCCAAAAAGTTTTATTTTCATGCACAAAGGATGTATTTAAATTTGGAATTGTTAAAGAACAGCCAAACAGTTTGCACATACTAATATTTGCTGGACAGCCATCAAATGTTATGCTAGTTACTACTAAATTAGAAATACCTTGAAGCAATGAGAGACACTGTTTTGTTAAAGCTGATTTTTGTTCGCTACTCAATCCTGCAACAAAAAAATAGCCTAGCGGTAACTTCCATGACTCATTTATAGAAACTAACATAAAAACCAACACTTCCTTTGCTAAGTCGATACCATCACCAATTAAAGCATTCCCACAATCTACATACCCATAATAATTTGCACCATCAAATTCTAAATGCTGGCGAATAGCCATTTCATCAAACATTAATGAACACACTAAAGGTCTTTCACTATAAGAGGCCTTTAATTTTAAAAAGTTTAAAGATTCGCTGGTAAAGCCAGGTTTGGCATTGATAGAGGAGTACCATTTTGATAGTGTTTTGGGGTGTGGTAAAGAATTTTTAAATTTTTCCCTAACATAAGTGTATGCCTTTGGTGAAAAGAAGTGTAATGTAATTGCAAAAGAACGTACTGCTTTTCCAAATTTCCGAGGCACCCTCTCTCCTCGATGTTTTTAAATAGTCTTTCCATCAGCTCCTTATTATCTCCAAACTGCTCAAGCAAAAGATGTTCGTCTTCTTCTTGCATCATATTTTTTTCTTCAAGTGACCCGTCATAGCTCGAAGTGAGGAAATAGTTTTCTTCATGTGCCAAATTTTCTTCTGCATAAGCCGGATTTTCTTGGATTTAAAGATGTCCTTCTGTTGTAAAGCACTAATTTTTCGTTTCAAACGAATCTTACGTGGTGTGTCTTCAACGCAGGAAAAAGAACATATTTGGGCGTTTTCAGGTGAAGTTGTAGAAGGCCCCGGCAAAGAGAGTGAAGATTCTTGATTTGGTTCACTAGTCATCCCTTTACTTTCAACGACTTGTTGCTCACTTGTAAAGGTTTGCACCTGTAAAAGAAAAAGTTCTATAATCACTTCATACAACGATACACCAATTGTTATAAATTACAACCTGAAAGTGGAGTGTCCTAAATCGTGTAACTATAATTGTAGGCTAATTAAAAAAAAAGAAGTTCATATAGACACTTGAAATCGTCGTATTTAACTGACATAATATTATTATTTGTCAAATAATATACCAGTCGGACATTAAATAAATATACATGATTAGGAAATACCTTCCATTTCTTCCCTTAAGGTAATATGTAGAAAACCTCTCAAATACTTACATATTTTGTTCTGTCTATGTGTATTGAAGGTACAGCAGTTGTCTGTAATCTAATTTTTGATTTTGAAGTTCTATCGAAACAATCGTTCGAAAAGTGCTGTGAGCAAAGAAAGGTGTTTGTTGTGCATTCCTTTTCACAAGGACTTAGAAATTTTATCCATGCTTTTTTCCTCTCTTCATTTTTGGAAATCTAAAAAATTCGAAATATTAGTCCCTGATTTGATTTAAGAACATTAGTTTTCATAAATCGAACACATTTTCGGTAAAGAAAAATAAATTGTGTACGCCTATGACAGGCGCTTGTGGGTAAGAAGGTTATGTATGGTTTACCGAATTTAAACTCGTCAAAATACCATTTTAAGACTACAAAATTATATTTCTCAACTAAATCCAAACTTACCTATGAAATGTAATTCCTAACTTAGAATTTTTTGGGTTTTTGAACACCCACAAGCCACACAGCTAACCATAGTTCTAAATTCACTAAATACTGTATATAACACGTAAATGTCTAAAACAACGAATAAAACTATTCACTTATTAACTAAATATGAATAGAAAATGATAAGAAATCACAAAATAGTTTTGAAACAACGAAAAATCACCAGAACACACGAATTGCAAGGCAAGCACCAAAACAATGAGTCAAACTTGGTTCTTCAATATGGCCGACTTCCGTCGCACGCAATAGGCTGGTTTATAAACGTCATGCTCCTTCCTTTTATTTTTAATTCG